>CM030843.1:5531304-5586304 GCA_018105865.1 Metaphire vulgaris
CAGTGAAGAAATGATAAAGGCATTAAAACAGGTTCAAAGTCTGAAAACTGAACTGACAGGCAAGTGCCTTCAATTTTTCATGGCATTGCATAGTAATAGTGGTTGCCAGCCTTTCCCTCACCACCTTTCCTTCCCCAAGAAAGCACCCAATGCAATAATTCACACAAGAGTTGATCAGGTGAGCTTCTAGATTAGGAACCAGAGTCTTATTAACAATAATTCAGTTCATTAACCAGAGGACAACTGTTCCAAAGCATGAGACTGAGTAAATATAGTTCTGAATAAAGTGAAAAGAGAACATCAGCTCCTTTGCAGAAAATCATCAACTTATATATCAAAATGTCACCTCTACTCTCATAGAGTCAATCTGAAGTTAAAAGATCATAAGTTTCAAATAAAATTAACTACCTTGACAAAGGCCTGTATAAGCTTCTGAAACTCTCTGAAATTCTTCTGTTGCCTGGGGATTCAACTCGTTCTAATAAGTAAAAAAAGCAAGTAACAAAGGTAAAATAGTTATGATTTTAAAAATTCAGACATAATGAAATAACATTTATTGCAGAAAGTATACTAGGTGCAAAAATTACCTTATCTGGATGACATCGTCGAGCCAACTTCTTGTAAGCCCCTTTTATCTCCTCTAGAAATGTATCAAATTAAAACAATATTTTATTTATTGACAAAGCAAACAATAAAATAACCATAAAAATGCAACATTTCAAAATGAAAGTGCAATGTGATGCATATAATCAGTAATTATTAAATAAGTTCAAGTTCATCCATCCTAATAAAGCTCCATAGTCCATCTTACTCTCTCCCTCTGACTGATCTCTGGAATGACCTGGATCTTTTGTGGATGGATTTTGAAGTACCATTGATTGATACCCTTGTGTATTAGAACTGGTGCTATAGAAGTGCATAATTATTATTATTAATTAATATTAGCTAAGGGCTGTCCATTAATTATGTCAAAAATTTTTGGGCAATTTTTGACCTCCTCCCCCTTGTCAACAACAGGCAACTTTCAGTTACCCCCATAATAACGTCAAAAACTTTTTACCCCCCCCCCAAGATCAATGACAGGTCCCAATAACAAGGTTATTATTTTGCGGTGATGACCATTTTTCCCTTTTTTTGCTCGTCGAGTGTCAAAATGTGATGGTTATGACCTTTTTGCCATGCTTTTTTCCATTGTAATAAGTAGTATTCCATGAAATTTCCTAGTTTTTGATTATTTGTAAAAAGTGAAAATGTTGACGTCAACTTCTCTTGACCCCTCCCCTGTCAACAACTGTCAAACTTTTGAAACCCCTCCCCCTAAATTGCTGACGTAATTAATGGACAGCCCCTAAACAAAATCACAAGACATATCGACTCCATAACTATAACCACATGTATAGATCACTTATCCACACGAATTAGATTATATTAGATGGAAAATATTACTATCAATTAATAATATTTCGAGAAGGCCTTGAACGATCCCTGCACAGGACAGAATAACTGGGTAATTACAGTACAAATGTAAAACTTTCAGTTTCTAAACGTCAATCTAAAAAGGAGACTGATAACCCATATTCAGTAATCGTCATTCTAGTTCTATGCTAACTTCAGTGTCTTCCTTTAAAATGTCCACTATAAAAGAAAAATAACTGACAATAATAAAATCACACATGCACTCGAGAGTGTTTTAATCGATTCGCGAACGAAATTTCTATCAATATCCAGCAACCGAAACTAAATCAGTTTGCGTCAATAAAATGCATAAAATTTATCGCAACGATATAAGTAATACGCCTCGGCGGATAAGATGCGGTCACACCTTTGGAAGCTCCCTCGTCGACTCCCAGGACAGCGTAATATTCCTTTCGCTTTTCCTGTGCAGTCATCGTTAAGACCTTGTCCTCCAGTCTACGAACGTCTCCCAGAGTCTCGAAACACAACAACCAAATAGAAAAGAAAAATGCAACGGAAGTTCTTGCAAATCGTGCGCTGGTTCCACAGTCTCTATGAGGCTGGCTCGGCGTCAAACCTTCAAAATGGTACAATGGCGCAACATGTCCATTCTTCATTGTCTTTGTAATTGTCCATAAAGCCAACATAGACTCCTGGTGAAACCATTAATATGTTTTCCCAGTCTTCTCTGTCCTTCACAATTACATTTGACTCGTTCATTTTTATGCATGTTGCTTCGTAAATTCCTTCTAGCCGTTTCATTAGGCGTCTTCCTCTTTTAGATCCTTCCATTCCCTCAAACTCGCTTTATCGTGATTGTCTCTGGTCTTTATTATAAATATTGTGTCCAAAGTACTTCAATCTCTGCGCTAGCATTCTGGCTTCTAGTGAGATCTCTGGCTTAACGCTGTTACCAATTTATCGACGCCTAAGCGATGAACGGTTTGGTTAGACGCCGGCACCCATCCAAGTACTAACCACGCTCAACGTTGCATATAGACCAACAACATTGCCTATAGCTATTTCAAGATAGACGAAGCGCCAAAGAATAAGCAGCTACTGCGCGGCTCTATATGGAAAGCAATGTATAGTCACGATATTTTACTTACTTACTTAACATATGCGCACTGTAAACAAACTCATCGTTGACGCGAAGAAATATCGTAGTTTTTTCGCCGCAGGGTTGGAGCTTCTATGGCGTCGCGTCAGTAAATGCGTTGGACGAACGGTGTATGGGACTGGGACACTGGAATCGGACGCGTACAAGCGAGTCAGCCGATCGTACAATGGAGTCGAACTCCGGTCGCCGACTGAGCCCAGCCCCTGACTTGGCCAGGCTTCTCACATACTTAATCCGACGGTAGTGCACTTGGCCTCAGTGGCTTTCTCTTTTTAGTGAACTTCTATGGCGTCATATTAGCAATGCACTTGGAATCAGTCGATGGTTGGGTAGACTCCACTATGGTAGACTCTGAGAGGGGCCCCCAACAGTACCATAGATATATAACGCTGGCCCAGTGGCCCACACACGGGGGCTTCGTTCCGCATGAGAATAAAATTCAGAGTTAAATGAGATATTTAGAAGTTTTTGAAATTCTGTTATTTAACTCTGAATTTTATTATTATTATTATTATTATTATTATTATTATTATTCAACATAGAGATTATTGTGGCGACTAATCCGGAGACTGCGTGGACACATTACAAATTACAATAGCTCGTGCAAAATAGCCAAGTTTAGGGTCTTTCCTTGAAGATGGCTGGCGTTGGAGAGAGTTGAACTGAAGAAGGCAGGCGGTTCCATGCCCTTGCGGCGACCATGGGAAAGGCACCGTCGCCTACAGTACGAAGGCGCGTTGACGGAACTACCAGAGAGGCGGTTCCAGCAGATCTCAGGTGACACCAACCTGCCAGATCTGCAACTCGTGCTAATTCTGTCTATAGGTACTCTGGTACTAACCAAATGTAGTATGGCGCCTCCAAACAAGTGGTGCTTTTAAAAACCTTTAAAACCTCTAATTTAACTTGAATTTTAATCGACTGTAGTAGGGTGCCTCCCAACAAGTGGCACTTTTTAAAACCTTGTTTGGAAGTGCCCTACTGCATTTGATTAAAATTGATTACGATTTTTAAAAACTTGTAAATACTGGTATCTCATTTAACTTTGAATGTTATTCTCATGCGGGACGGCGCCCCCATGTATGGACCAGCATTATTTACCTATGGTACTTATGGGGGTGCCCGTCTCAGAGTCTACTAATGGTTGCTCCGGATCCGAATCGTAACTGGAGATGTGCCGTCAGACCGGGTTCAATACCCGGGTGGCCAGACATTTTATTTCTCAGGCAGGCATTTTAACTCCCACTCTGTGTCAGCAGAGTAAATACATGATAAACAAATACACGAAAAAGCGGCCGCACACAGTTGTCAAAACACGTACAACAACCGGTTGGTCACAAGAACATAGGACAGGACAGGACAGGACAGAAAAGAATTGCGGATCATGAGAAAAAGCCCTGGAGAAAATACTAATTGTAGGATTTGAGCCACAATAGTGCTATAAAATTGGGTCGATTACATACATTGCATTACCTTTCAACTAAAGAGGAATTTTACTTTTTTAATTTAAATTATTTTGCAATATTCACCTTCAGATTTGCAGCCAAATGTTTGATCAGTGATGTGATAATAACAGTAGTAGTGGTAGTAGTAATAGTAGTAATTACTCGGGGTTTAGAGTGGTTCACTGGGATTCATTAAGTGTGAGAACCATTGTATTGAATTAAGCTTTTCATGGATATTTTGGTTTTATCAAGTATATTTACATTCTTTGTCTTCTTGTCTTCAAGCCTACAACGTTGCATCTCATTTTCATTTGCTTGAAGTGTTCTGTATTTTCATCCACAGATTGCTTCAGTAATGAACTGTTCTTACTGGTATTTATCCAGTTTCATAGTTTAGTTCAGTTAGCAATTGTGTAGCTTTAGCTTAGGGTGATTCTGGGTGAACAGATTTCTTATTCTTTAACCATCCTCAGTCTGAGGGTTGTGAGAATAATAAATAGTTTGCTCTGAAATTATTTGACTGTACTGTATATATTGAACAGAAGCAATGAAGATGATGACTCGGAAGAAGAATATTCGCAAAATTTAGAATTTTTTGTGCCTCCTCCTTCAGTTCCTGCAGGTCTGGCCTAAATTTTATTGCTGTTAAGATTATTTATGAGCAACTCTGCTCAGTTTCTAGTATTTTCATGGAAATTATATGCATGTGCAATTTTCTTAATAATAATAACTTTAAATAAAACTAGTAGCAGTGGCAGTTATATGATATTTGCTATTAGGGCTGTACCAAATTCCAGAACTGGCAAAGCAGAATTCTGGCCATTTTTATAAATCTGGTTCCAGCCAAAAATTTTGATTTCAGATTTGTATTACCTACACATGGGAATTTTCTTTACAGTTTTACCATAAGTACTAAGCGCAGTTATAAGTTTTAACGTGTAATTATATTAATTAATGAATAGTGAATAATTTTTCAGATTAAAATCTGTCAAATAACAAATACAATTTATTAGTGGAGTCATCTACGCCGACGACATCTGTTGTGCAACCCAGGCTAAAAAGTTTGACAAGCTTGAGGAAACACTAACTAAAGACATGACACTCCTTTCTGACTATTGCAGAAAATGGCGACTAACCCCTAGCGCTGCAAAAACAGTATCATCTGTCTTCCATCTACATCACGCTTCATCATTACGTGAGCTCAATATACAACTTGATGGTAAAAGAATCCGACATGAAGCCCAGCCAGTCTATCTTGGCGTCACTCTTGACCGCACTTTGTCATTCCATGAGCATCTCAAAAAACTGCGGCAAAGGTGGGCTCGAGGAACAACATCATTGCAAGACTGGCGGCTCGTGGGGAGCAAGCGCTTCTACATTAAGAACGTCAGCACTGGCACTATGCTACTCTGCTGCAGAATACTGTGCTCCAGTATGGTGCCGAAGCCCCCACGTCCATTTGGTTGACTCCAAACTGAATTCCTCCATGAGGACAATCTCTGGAACCATCCATTCTACCCCGGCTCACTGGTTGCCAGTCCTTAGTAACATCGTCCCGCCAGCTATTCGTCGTGAAGCCGCAACATCCAAGCTCACTGCCCACATTAATGCCCGACCAGATCTACCAATACATGCGGACATCTTTGACCATCCTGCTCAACGTCTGACGTCTCGTCATCCAATCTGGTTTCCTGCGCCTATACTGCACTTCTCTGTTCCGGACTCATGGAAGCAGAGTTGGCAGTCTGCTGAGGTCAAGAACAAACACCTCATCACAGACCCCTGCAAGCGCCAACCCGGCTTTGACCTAGTGCGCTATGATTGGGTCCACCTCAATCGCTATCGAACAGGCCATGGCCGATGCGCCGCTATGCTTCACCGTTGGGGAGCCAGAGATGACCCGAATTGCCCTTGCGGCATCAGACAGACTATGAACCACATAGTCAATGACTGCCACCTCACCAGATTCGAAGGAGGACTCGAGACCCTGCATCAGGCTCAACCTGATGCCGTTGAATGGCTGAGAAAGAAAGGCATTCGCTAGAAGAAAAGAAGTGGAGTTAGTGCTCCATTGAACAGTCAATTTAGCTATGTACCACTACGGCTGGTACCAGTCAAATTTTGCAGTTCAGTGCCATTTATTTGTATGTCTGACTCTGGCATCATGTTTTGAAAGTCTATGTTGGAACTTATATTTGTTGCTTTATTTTTCTGTATTTTTGATTTATACTTGTTAACTTTTGTTCCATGGTACTGTGTGTGCTTTATCGACTTGGTTAATATTAATTTTTTCACTGTCAAGTATTTGGCAGATTGTTTTTACTTTTATTATTAATGAATTTTTCAGATGATGTCAACAATGATACATCAAATTTAGATGTGAGTAAACTGCTAATGTTTTCTGTATTTTAATTGCTTTGTGTGACTTATGCATTGCTTGAGGTGTCAGTTTGCACTGGATGACCCAATTTGGTCCAATTTTGGAGCTGATATGCTGATTGTTAGTGTGTAAATAAAAGTGTTGATAGTTGTTAGTGCCCTGGGCATGAGGGGTGGGGTACAAGGTCAATCTGGAACTCAAGGTAAATCGGCAATGACCTATTGAGACTAGGCAGTACTTAGAGCACCTGGGCCAAAGTAATGCAAGGACATTGAGGAAGAAAAAAACAAATTAAAATTTGTTAAACATTGATGCAACTCGTGCATATTGATTATTGTAAACTCACAAAACGACGTCAGTTCAAAGCTTCAATTTATTGTATTAATTGAAAAATCCACTCCACCTTTCACAAGTGGCAAACACTTTCAATAATTCTGGGAAGTATTAATTTCACGGATGTTATCAGTGATGTTATCAGTGATTTTGCGAAAATAAAATGTAGCAAAATGCCTTTCAGGTCAAGACAAAATTGTAATTTTGATACGTTGAACTTGTGAAATATTAAAATAGATGTTGTATTGCATTTTTGTAGAACTTTATATGGCCTAAGCATAGAGCACCAGTGAGCTTTAATTTGTCTCTATTCATCAGCATTTCTCTTTATCTGTCCAGTACATATGTGGATAGGTCAGTGGCATATGTCCAACTGCTTTCTAGCTCTCACAAAGGCAACCTTGTCCTGCAACTTTCTGCCCAGTTTTACAGGAGACATTTTTAAATGTCTAAAACATCATAATTTACCCACAATCAATGGGCATTATGTGAACTTTAAGAGTGTCGGAATCAGTGATATTTTTCAGTTGCCCTGAAATCAAGGATATTGAACATTGTTATTTATTTAGTTGTGTTATTTTTCAGTGGTGTATTGTTTTATTGCTTTCTTGATTGTGGGTAGATTGCCAAATATGAATTTATGAAACATCAGTAGATGTCTTTTACTGTTTATTCAAATTGCTGTTTGAATATGTTTGTTTTTATTTCAAATTTTCTATTCTAGTTGCAAATTGTAGACAAGCGAGCTTAAGCAGGAGATGCTGAGTGATGCATGTGCTCTTAAATTTGGAAGATCAGGCATTTGGGAACCTTCACTTCATCAGCTTCTTTTGCAGGTACTAGATTTTTTCTAAAATCATCAAAACAAGAAAATAAACTGCAAGGAGAAACACTTGCAAAATACCAGAGTCCACTAGAGACACTAGCGCCAAATTTTATTTTAGATATTTATTTGGTAAAATTTTTGTATGACTCCCATGACATATGACCTGTATCCCATATTAATAATAAGTTAATAATAATAATTATTATTATTAGTGTAATTATGACAGGTATAATATATAATAATAGAGCAGGGGATGCTCTTAGCTGCCAAAATGCATTGTGCATGCCTCGTAAACATTGTAATTTTGTGAGTTTGCTATCACTTTGCACTCATTGCCTGACATGCATGGCTTTACTGAAGTGCCAAGAACCTTTTGGCTGACAGCATTGACAATTTCTTGGAGATGATATATCAAGTGAAACAACTGTTGTTTCTTGAAGAGGGAACGTGGTGTTGTGGACAGAGGTGACTTTCGAAGAGCCATTTGTCGTTCAGCAAGTTCCTGGTAGGTGAAACCTTGTGCAAATAATTTCACAGTCCTTAAGATCCCACTGCACTGAACTCAGTTTAGGTTCTTTATAATAAATATTTGCTATTAAAAGCTTTGTTGTTTTGTGCATCTGGAATATAAAAGACAAAATTCTCAGGGCCCTTTGAACAGCGCCACAGGTCAAGTCGGGTCTTCGTCCTCTAGCTGTGTCCAGCTATTGACTTCTCCATGACACCTCTCCAAAGTTCTCTGTCCTCTGAACAGCACTGCACTGCACTGAAAAATCTATGTTTGTGCTTCAGACTCATGCTGTTGATTATTTTGTGTGAATTTGCTTTTACAATTTGCTCTAATTGTCCTTCTGAAAAGGCTGCAAGATTCCCTGTTTACAAAATTTCTCGTTACTTGGAAATTTATATGAGGTAGTAAGGCAATGGTGAAAATTTGGGGCCAAGACAGTTGTTATGGCTAAGCCTATGTCAGGTGAATATTAAAATGTATGAAACCTATACAGTAATGATGTGAACAGCTCTGTTCAAACTGTGTAGACCATGGGTTATTCAGTCAGTTACCGTCTATAACATAATTAGTAGGAATTTAGGCACGGGAGTAGCACCCTAACAACTGCAAAGTTTGAGTGGACTTAGGGTGGATAGTTTTTGATAAACCTCGTTACAATATAAAGAAAGGTGGAGGGTAAAACAGAAAGAGCAAAACAAAGATGACTGTGATATGAAAGATATAACATGAGCAGTGTGGAGCTAATGCAAACTACAAAGAAGAAGGTCTTGGCTGAACACCAAGAAAAGTTATCAGCTAAAACTGATTTGTACAGTGAAATTTCACACAAAATTTAGGCATATAACCTTTTTTCTGGTTGTATCTTTGGTTAGAAACTTTGTCCTTAGGCACTCCTAAATGATTAATAATTATAATTTATCTCACACACTCCGGCTATTCTCTTTCCTGATTTTTGCATGTTACAGCTTGCAATTGCATCCATTTGTTTTTGTTCACATGATCCTTGATACAACCTGACAGCTCAGGTGGGGATTAAAATATTTGCAAAGGAAAACACAACATTTAAAAAAAATTAGAGTTTGGTCTCCTAGTTATATACTCTGCTTCTGTGGTACTAATTGTTGACAGCTTTAAGTAACTGTTACTATTCTTACAGATTATTATTTGGCATGCTTAGATTTAGTTAGAACACCACAATTGTTTTCCTTTTCGTTTTGGGCTTTACAGACCACATGACAACTTGTTTTGCACCTCTTGTGACTCACGAGCCTCTGACATTGTGCAACTCTGTGTCAATTTGTTAGACCCATTACAATTCCTTTAATGTCACAATCAAAGCAGGATTAAAACCTTGTGATTTCGACTGAATTCACAATCAGCAGAAGTTATTAAACTAATTTTAAGATAATAAATATTTTATTTCTAATATGTATGGAAATAAGTTCATTGGACTTTGTTCTGGAATTTTTGCATATTGTTAGAGGCTCGAAGCGTTAGATAACTAAGGAGATTTGACTCGATTTTGTACAGAATTATAATTTAATAAACTGATAGTCCAAACATTAAACCGGAAGATCTTCAATTTCTACCAAAGACTCTGAATATAATAATAAAGTCAGTAAGTAATACAACATCTCGCAACAATATGCTCATAAACTAAGTTTACTGGTAGTTATCACTGTATTGAATTTTGCATATTGCAGCTATGTTCCAAACAACATGGAAGTTAAGGAACAATACTGCAACAAAGTTTTTTGTGGAACGTATTCGCAGAGTGGAGATATCTTCTTGTCTGCGTGTCAAGGTGATTCTTTACTCTGTATGAGCAGTTGCAATGTCTTAAATTTAACCCCTTAACTGGGGATCCCGGATATATCCGTCCATTTTACATTGAGTTACAGTTAAATACATGGTTAAGGGGTTAATGCATCAATTTTGGGAACTGACTCTGGAAAATACAACCTTGATGTCATGTGGATTAACCAATCAAATCTCAGTGGTATTGGGAAACTTAACTGTTGTGCTGTGAGAAACTCGATCTACAACCATTGGCGTAGCTATGGGGTTGTCGGGCCCATATTTGGACCGGGACCGGCTATGAGATTTGTCCAAAACCAGTGAGTATTTGGGGTGGGTAGGGGGCATTGTAATATTGAGGAAAAAGCACCAAAGAGCAGACTTTAAAGCGTTTGAGACGACAACCGATTTTGCTCGTCAAGATTTTTTGGCCGAAAATGCCAAAGTGCCCCCCTATTCTGGAATCCTGGCTGAGCCACTGTCCACAATTACTGTTGATACATGCATGCGCAAATGTAGTTGAGGTAGAGATTCAGCATCGTCTACTGCAGCTGCTTTGGATTCAAGATTGCCATCCACTTCAGAGCCTCTTTTATCATTGTCTTCTGTTTTTTCATATGAATCATTGGTCTATTGTTTTACGCATGATTGACAGGAATGTGACTTGACCTATTATACGATGTGACTTGACCAATTATATACGATGTGACTTGACCTATTATACGAGTCATTCATGGCTCATAAGCAGTAACATGGTGTTAAACATTCTGTCAGATTATTTATCAGATACAATTATCAGATGAATAAATGACTTGGAATATGTCTGGAAATGAAAATAATGAAATTATGATGAAATTAACTGAAGCAGAATAGTTTTCTGAGGCATTTGAAATAAAAATATTGGTATCTGGTACAGTCAAGCAGAAAACCTTCATAATTTATTATAAATAGGTGAATTTAAACTGCTGTATTGTTACTGTTTGTGAAAATCTTTTCAGTGGTTGTTTTGTTGCTTTCTTGATTGTGGGTAGATCGTCAAATACGAATTTATGACACATCAAAAGGTAGATTCAGAAAGTTCAACACCATTCATGCGCTTGATGTTGGATGGAGTATTCTGGATACGTGCTTCAGGTAAATGCAGACTAAAGAGTTTTAGTAAGCGTATGGATAGAATTGTATTCCTTGGCTTATTATTAATCATTTTAATCAACTTTTCTGTGGGTTAACCAAGCTACTCAGGCTATAGTCACATTGTGTTGGAACGTTTTGCATGATATTTTCCATGTACTTCCTTATGATTAGTTTTCTTCGGTTATAATTCTCGTTGCTTTTTTTTATGTATTTCAGTCCGGACAGTCGATATCTTGTATATTCAAGTTGGTCTGATTACCGTAAGTCATGATTCTGAATTGCTAGTTTTCAAAATATGTGGCAAAACAAGAGTAAATTTAGATAAGACTCAAGCATTACCTGTTCTCCAATGCCTATTCCAGGGCTTTTTTCAGTGGTAACGCACGGGAACGGCGTTCCCACACCTGTCTTTGCCAGATTGTATCTATAATTATGGATATGTAATAATGCGTTTGGGAACGTACAGGCACGGCGTTCCCATGCCCGTTTTTGTCAAAGAGTATAAAAGAATGAGTTCCCAAACCTGTTTTCCAAGCAAAAAAAGCACTGGCTTATTCTAGAATCAGAAAATCAGACTCACTTATTGGATATGACAGTGACCATCGACTGATGCCAAGTGCATTACTAAAATGGTGCTGTGGAAGTCCTTTAGATAGTTAGATTCCGGATTTTTGTTTGGCTTGTATCTCTATTTACTAGTTTTACGAATAAATTTTGCAGTATTAACTTACTTGAAGCACATGTTTGCTTCGATTTCCTCTTGTGTAAATTGAAGATTAAGTTTTAGCATAGTGAAATAATTAAAGATTAGCCACCGACTTTCTATGCTTTCTTTGTGTGATATGATGTCTATGAATATGATATCTTATACGAATATGAATATATCTTTGCTGCTCCCGTCATTTTCGATAAAATATTTATTCATCTGTTAGTTCACTTGTGTGATGTGCATGGACAGCATAATGTCCACCAGACTTTGCCTCTGACGCCTGAATCACAGCATGGCTTCTGCATCTTCTCTGTTGTATTTTCTCAGGACAATAGGGAACTCTTAGGCGGGTAAGAACGATCCAAATTGACTGATAGATATTTTTTAGGCCTTTTTGTAGATGAAGGATGAAATTTTGAACTTTTTAACCAAATATTAATTTGTTTGACTGCATCGCTATATTTATATCTACCGGTACATATATTTTCATAATGGTTAATGTGCATGCATTGGTAGATCTTGATTATTTCAGGATTATCATACAGAAAATTATAAAAATGAAATATTAAAATTTTATCTTCTCATTACAAAAATATGCGATTATATTTACAACGCATGTATAATCCATGGCTTTGAAGGTTAGTAAGGATTCGATACAAAGAACATATAACAAATGAAGAAGTTAGAAAGAGAACACTGCAACCGAACACCATTGAAGTAATCAGAAAGAGAAGAATGAAATGGACCAGACACATACTCAGAATGGAAGAAACAAGAAACCCAAAACGAATTTTCAACTACAAACCAGAGGGAAGAAGATCTAAAGGAAGACCAAAAAAGACGATGGGTGGATGGTTTGGAAGCAGATCAGGACGCGGCAGGGCTGAATCTCAACGGAAAAACTGACAGAAGACACCGAATGACCTTGGAAGAAATAGTAAAGGACAGAGAACTTTGGAGAGATGTCATGGAGACGTCAATAGCTGGACACAGCAGAAGGACGAAGACCTGACCTGACATGTATAAGAAAAAGTATTAAATATTGTAGTTTTTTATTATGTCCCATTTATGCATAACAATATATATTTGAAACAGTGCTAATGACCGCCGCTTGTATGTCTACGATCTTGAAAGAGAAGTGAGAACTCTTTGCGTAAGGAAGTTTCTAGTGATATCTTTGTTCCATTGGTTCAGTTTTTAATATTGGTGTAATAATTATATGGTAGTGGAAATTATTGGTATTCTTCTTTACACTTGTATATACTGTAGCGTATCATTTCGTTCATCAAATAGTTTCATTTTTATGTCATTAACGTCGTGAATCTTTATTGTGGCTGTTGATAGGGATGGCAGGGGAAGGAAGGAGAGAGAGTGCAAGAGTAGAGTGGGGAGAGGGGGAGGAAGAGAGAAGAGACAAATGCACAATTTTACTAGCTCTACTGGTATAATAAAGAGCTGCTTATAATAAATATTGCTTAATTATTAAAATCTTTGCTTCTATTGTTAGTTATTCTTGGATGTGTTAAAGGTAAAAATTTTTTTGTTGCACCCGATTTGTTATATAGACTTTGTCTCAGTAACGTAGAAATGAATGCATTTTGGTCGACTGGTTTGCTGTCGATGTTCTTTGTCTAATGGTTTTATGTTTTATGCCCAGGTGGAGGCTCACGAAGATGACGTTAATGCGGTCTCATTTGCAGATGAAGGTTCACAGATTCTTTTCAGTGGCAGTGATGATGGTTTATGCAAGGTGACCCCATTTTCTCTACAAATGTTTTGACTATTGAAAGTGACATTAGATTGTGACACCTTTCCTTTTCGTTAGCCCCTTGTTGACGATAAATTTATATGGGCTTTCGGGTGGCTAACCTGACTAGACTTTTACGACAAGAAGAAACATTCTTCATTTATAACTTTATTCTTCTGCAACGTTCAAATTCTCAGTCACCAATGACCAGCTTAACGCACAGCACCAAAACTACTAGCAAGAGAAGAAAGACCGAGTGACCATGGTTATATGCCTAAACATTTTTGACAGAGTTTCCAACAATATTTCTGAAAAAAGAACCATAATTACTATATTAGATAAATTGGATTGAATTATTCAGATTGCTTTAGTTGCCACACTGAGAATTGATGTACAGAAAAACAGATAAAAGTTGAGATTCTGTTAACTCTACTTGACTTTGTATTAGAGGCAGGGCTTTATTAAATAACATAATTTTTTGACATCAGTGAGTCAAAGAAGTAAAGGTGATGTTTCAGATAGAATATTGATGAATCGCAGCTGCACAACATTAACATTACTGCTTGATAAAGTTATCTTTGACTTGTGAAATTATTTAGAAAATTTGAATTGTTTCTAATAGAGGTGTCCTTATTATTTGTAGATATGGGATCGCCGTACTCTGAGGGAATCAGATCCTCATCATGTTGGTATCTTGGCAGGACACCTTGATGGAATTACTTTCATAGATTCTAGGGTAGGAGGCAATTTATGCTAAGTTTCTGTAAAGAACTAAAGTGCAATGTCATATTCTGGTCTTTGATTTCGAGATAAATTAGAAATTTTTGTTTTTCTGTCGAAAACTTAAGACATCGAAATATTCGATATTGTCTTATATAATTATGAATGCACTGTCTTTGTTTTATCAATTAAGGTCCTAAGTTTTAATAAATGAATGTATCTGTTTGATGGTTTTTGTTAGGGTGATGGACGATACCTGCTGTCAAATTCTAAAGACCAGTCGATTAAATTATGGGATATGAGACACTTATCGTCAAAGAAAGCTCAAGATGTACGCTTGTTGATAAAAATGGTTGATGAAATGCTACTGTAGATACATTAGTCTTATGACTCTTCGGTTTCTATATTTTATGGCCCAAATTTTAATTGTACGTTAGTAGAATTCGATGATAGTAAGGATGACATTTTTACTTGACAAAATGAATTTGGATTGCTCTGTCATTTGCAGAATGATATTTATTGTTATTGTTATTGTTCTTGACAATTTATATAGCGCCGTAACATAGGAGGGGATTTCTGTGCGAGAATGAACGTTCTCCGTACTTGACAGATATATTTGACCTGATAATTGCCGCTGATGTTGGATATGTAACAGTTTAACTGTTTTTAGATCTGAGTTGTGAACTTGATGTGACATTCCCATGCAAAGGCTATGACGCATCACTAGTAGTCTAAGAGGAAAGGTGCTGAGGTGACACTCAAATTATCATGACGATAGCAACCTTGTCAACTGGATCTGCCATTTTTAGACATTTTCAGCGCAGCCTCCCATAGGAATCTGAATGTTTTATAAGGCAGTTTAAAGCTGTAATGTATTTCTTTGCAAATTTACCTGTTAAACATTTCTTTGCAAATTGTCATATTTGACGTGTATGTATTTCCATATTTTAGGAAACTAGACAGTGTGTTTCAAGGCAAAACTGGGATTATCGTTGGCAACAGGTCCCAAGAAAAGGTTGAATAAAACAGCAGCTTTGCAATAATATTTCATAATGTTTAATATAATTAAGATGTCTCTATTATTAATTTTGTCGCTGCTTCTTTTAAATGACAATATGATTATTATATTTCGCTGATGTCTGGCTAGATTACCGGTGTAATTCTAAAACTGTTTAAAATGCAAAACGCAGTAACAAGTACCGGTATTTGGTAACATTTTAGTCTTCAGAAATCGTAAAAAGATACCTGGTGACAGTTCACTGATGACTTATCGAGGTCACACTGTACTCAGCACACTAATCAGGGCTCGTTTCTCACCGGAGTTTACCACAGGTCAACGCTTCATCTATACAGGATGTGCAACTGGGGCTGTAGTCAGTAAGTTACTTGTTTTGTTAATGTTTTCGTGTGGTTGTGCTGCTATTACAGTATATCGTTTTTTGGATTTATTATTATATTTTTAAAATAGTTTTGCTTGCATATTAGTACAAGCCAGTTTAAATGGCAAAATTTGATTAAAAGTAAAGATATGTTTGTTATGACTTTGCCTTGTGGATTGACTGGCTTTGTTTTTTTAGAAATAAATTCCAATAGCCAATTTGTTGGAAAGCCAATTTTTTAAAGTAAATATGCCTACGTATTTGTCATACAGTCCTGTGTAAAAAATTCAATGTTTGCTGCAGTTTATGATCTCTTGACCGGTCAAATCGTTAAGAAGCTCTCTGGACACAAGGCTTGTGTTAGAGACATATCGTGGCATCCATACAACAATTCAATCATGAGCTCCTCGGTAACTATTCGCCATTTTACAATTAAAGTATTCTGTTCACTATATGGAAAGTATTTGAATTCAGAATTGGCTTTACTAGAGATTGTCTTAGTGCTGTTCAGGATATTATATTTAAATAAATGATGTCTTTGTAATAATAAATTCCCCACATACTACTCTATTGATTATTATTGAATATTATTAATTGATATATTATATATATTGATATTATTATATCTGTTGAATATTATTACCGGTAATCAATGTATCTGATACTGCATTGTTCTGTTGTTATTTAGTGGGACTGCACGATTGCACAGTGGTCCTACTTGCAAATAGATGACGCCAAGATGGCTGCCAGAAAGCCAAAAAAGGCGACGAAGAACCACGATTCTGAAGATCCGATACGGAGTGTAAAGACTGTAAAGTTACCAAAATAGGACATCAACACATCAAATAATAATAATAGTAATAATAATAATAACAATGTACTGTACTTCCATAGCACCAGTTCTAATAAGATGAAGGTATTTAGTGAAAACAGATATGGTTCTGTTTATAGTTATGATTGCATATATATGAACATTTTTCATGCATTTATATGTTTTTCACACACACACACACACACACACTGTGTGTGTGAGTGTGTGTGTGTTATGGAGAATATAATTCTTTGCAACTGATTCATATGTAATCGTTTTCACAGTAACCAGTTGTAATTATCAAGTCACTTCATATTGTGTAACATAATTGACTGACACTTATGCAATTCAATAGTGTGGCTGTTGGAGTTGCGAAAACTGTATTTGCAATTATTGTAATAATTGGGATTGCAATAATTATTTTTCATGGTAATTTTGTGAAGTTGTTGATATTAGTAGACCTACACAGAAATGCATGCAACAGTTGCTTCTTTAACATAAGCAGCCTCATTTTGCATTTCTCTATGATTATACAAACTCAAAAGTGCCAATTTCGGAAGGCAGATATCGTGTACTGTGGTTATTAGGACTGTGAAACTGATAGATGATTTTGGTCGTTGGAGTAGCCTGATAGTTTGGTAGACTTTAAATAAGTGAATTTTAGTGCAAATGTGAGGGACTTATGGTAATTTCAGCTACTGCAATATGCTAATTTTGCACATAAACTCTGTATTATATATAATATTTTTATTAATGGGAATTGCATGTTTATATTGATTGTTAGGCTGGGAATAAGATTGCCACTGCTGTGCATTAACCTCTTAACCGTGTATTTAACTGTAACTCAATGTAAAATTGACGGATATATCCGGGATCCCCAGTTAAGGGGTTAAACGTGTTTTTCCTTTAGGTGTATTTTTATGTGAAGCAATTGACTTGTCTGCTCATTGGTCTTGGCCTAATTGCTACAACAATTAAAATTTGCAAGACCCTTTGAAAATTAAATTCATACTTGTAATTATGGTTTGCATATTTATACATTAACATGTTATAGTTAAAAAATCTGATCTATGTACTGTAATGCCCATTTTCCTTTGGTTCTCCAAACAGTGGCGGCTCCAGGATTTGGCAAGTGGGCCGTTGGGGTGGCAACTTCTAATCATGGGGGCCAACCATTTGTTGTTTAATGTATGTAGCATTAAGTATAGGGTCCCAACTGGGGGGCCAGGCACTCAATAGGGGGCACGGGCCCCCTGCCTCCCCGGTGGAGCCGCCACTGTATCCAAGGCCTTGAAGGAATTCATTATTCAAGTGCAGCTTTAACTGGACATCATGTGTAAGTAAGTAAGTAAGTAAGTAAGTAAAATCTCGTAAACATATACAGCACCCTAGAAAGTAGTACAGTAGTTTAGTAGCTGCTTATTCTTATGCGCTTAATCTTTCTTGAGATAGCTATAGGCAAGGTGGTTTGTCGGCCGGGCAAAGGTCAGTATATCTACGAGGCGATGTACAGTACATCATCATGTAGTTGCCGTGTTACGCCAAAAATAATAACATGAGTTTAAGGTGGTTCAGTAGGCTCTGTCTAGTGTCTACAGTAGTACTCTAGTGTGAGAACCACTAAACCCGGCTACAAATTATAAGCAGAGCATAATTAAATGACAAACTGCTCATGATGTGACATGGGGAGGGTGGGATCCTCGAAAATTATGGATCTTTTAGACTAGAGTATAGTCCCCAAACCCTTAAGAAATTCTTCTGTTTATCGACCATTTTACCGATAAACTTTCCGTTTAGGCTTACAGCTGACTAGCAGAACCCAGGGTTATTTCTAGGATTATCGACTTGGGGTGGGTGTCGGTAAATTCCGGGCGTCCCTGCCAAAAAGTCTGACAAGCAAAAAGGCCATCCTATAGCTGAGATTTGGGGAGGCTAGGGGTCGGTCTCATATTGGGGGAGGTGTTACTAGAGGTGTAAAAATATCCCTGGCAGACACGTTCGTCAGAATTAGCGCACGGGTCCATCCACATAGTACGTACACACTGAGAGGAGGGGGTTAGATTTAGGAAATTCTGCATGTGCACGGTGTGCAAACGGGGGTGGAGGGAATTGAAAATATGCCTTCTTGCGTACGTACTATATGGATGAGCCCCAGTGTTTATTCGTTTATTCTAGACATTGGAGAGAGTTTAACATGTGGAGGGGCAAAGCTTGTCATGTCTAACAAGCAAAAAGGGTCATCCTTATATATGTCCCTCTCGAAATGCCTCTGACAAGCCAAAAAAGTTTATCATTGTATTTTTCCTTTTCGAAATGCCTGACAAACAAAAAAAGGTCAGTTTTATAGTTTTGCCTCTCCAAGTGGTGCAACCCCCCCCCCGTCGTCATTTTTGGGAGGATTTCACCCCAAGCCAAAATATCAAAAATTGAGGGGGGATTTTTAGCTTAGGGGAAAATTCCTCAGAGATGGCCTAGAATAATAAAAACATTGGATGAACCCCCATTGCAACTGCACAATTATTCAGTTTTCATCTGCATTTCACGTTCCAGATGTAGGCCTACATTTTGTGATTCACTAAAATATGCCCTGATTAATTACCTATCGCAAAGAATAATTGCGAGTTTCCCCGAAGAGTGAATTTCTGTACCGAATTGACCCCCTCCGATCACACGTGGACCAGAGTAGCCTACGAACGATAGAGTTACGCCGCCTGGAGCCCTGGACACACGTACGGCGCCGCATCTCGACGCAGCGGCTACGCAGGCAAATCGTTTGATTCGAACGCCGCCCGGTTTACCTGACAGAGAAGCCCCCCCCCCCCTACGCATCATAAAACAACCGTATAATGTTTCCACTGTCGCGTGGACATGGTCCGGCCTCGAACGTCGTCACGTATGTCGACGCGCGACGGAGCCCCGCGCAGTATTGACTCCGCCGGAGAGAAAGACTCGCTCGTATTGGCAGGAAGCGGACCTGTCGCGCTGAGAGCGTTTACGCCGACGCCCCTGCGTCGCCTTAATTTGCACTGAACTCGTTTCGGCGGACCGGCGAAGCAAGCATCCCCGACATTGCTCAGGTATTTGCAAATTATTTGGCAACTGCGAACGTTGCATCTATCGAATTTACTGCCGTCGTACACCTGTTAGCACCTGTAACATGCGTCCAGATGGACGTTGATGGTCGATGATGCCACGGTGCGACAGGACAGGTCTTCGGCGTGCAGGCAGACAGCCGTCGTGCTCGCTGTGGGCTCTCTATAAATGACAACGATTCCAGAAATTCTGTTTAGTGTGTTGTCCGTGCAGATTTAGCGTCACCAGATTGGGGGGCGATAATAATAATATAATAATAATTATGCACTTCTATAGCACCAGTTCTAATACCCAAGGTAATGATAGGTCTAATTAGTCATTGCCTGGAATATAGACTTGTGCTGAAAGCGGACCAGCGATGCTTTGCGTAGAAACTGTAAATGCAGTAGAAGCGAGTTGTGTGTGTGGGGAGTGGGGGTGGGGGGAAGAATTTCAGGTGAGCGGATGCTACTGAGAAACGGTGTGTGGTGTCGGCGGCATCATCGTTTCCGATTGCTTTCGATCTGCACGAGAGAAAATTTCGATATTAGGTCTACGGGCAGTCGAAGAGACTTAAAATCGAGGTACGTTTGGTGATTATTTTGCGAATTTAGACAAGTTGGCCAATCCGGAGCTTATTACGGCAGGCCTACATCGCTTTGAAAGCGAGGTCATTTAGCAATACATCTCCCCGGTGATTTTTTTCTAGGAAAAGGGTTTGGGAACTAATTTCATATCTGTTTTGTCGTAAGAAGCACACCATGATAGTCTACAAAATGAATTACACTGTATACTTAACGTAACTTATGGCAGGCCTACTTAGAATTACCGGTCAACTACATCAATGCTAGACATAGTGTTATATATAGGCTGCATGTACAATGTACATTAATTGTACAGTATATATATATATATATATATATATATATATATATATATATATGCGCACGGTATATAGGCCCTATAGGATGAGTTCTCAACCCTAAAGCTGATCCATTTAACTTTTATGCCACCAAGGAATGGTATAACTGAGGTGGTTTCCCGTTGCCTTCCTCACACACAAATAGAGGCAAACAACTTGCCCAACGTCACTACGCAGTGGCTAGGGCCAGATTCGAACCCGCGACCTCCGATTGCATGGCAACAAGCCTAGGCTATACCTGTACCAGTACTCCACTGCGCCCCAAGAGATATAGGCTACATTACATTGAATTGAATTGCAGCGAATACACTAGTTTTATCGGTGAAAAAGCAGCCATTCTGGATTTTCCGTCGGTTCGATCAAATGTTAACGAAAACCGACAACGTTAATAACAGGCTTAATTGTTTTCCATATACACGACCATCAGAAGATCCAAACGCAGCAGCTATAAGCCCATCATCCTTCTCTATGTCTCACTATGTCTGTCATTGTCTCTCTCTGTCTCTGTCTCTCTCTCTGTCTCTATGTATCTCTGTCTCCGTCTCTTCTCTCTCTCTCTCTCTCTCTCTCTCTCTCTCTCTCTCTCTCTCTCTCTCTCTCTCTCTCTCTTTCTCTGCCTGCTCCTAATTTACGATAACGGTGCTCACGCTTAGAAGGTTGGTCTTGCATATCCGGTCCGCGTTACCTGCCTTGGATTCTCTGGCGCCTATAGGTTATCACAGCGACCGCCAAAGAGGCCAGGTATCTGGTCCCTTCCTCGATCGAAACACGTTCCGAGAAAAACAAAGGCGACGCACCTGTACAGGTGACCTGTATTTCTCGCACCGTCGAATTTCGCGCGCTCACGTTGTGCTGACTTCACGGTGACGTCCAGCCTATTGGAGTCTGCAGATGTTCACTGACTAGGCTATACCTGACTAAAAATACCTGACTGCTCACGTACAGCTGTGCAGAGCACGTCAACACACCTGACAAAATATTAGAAATATTCGCAGAAATTAATTCCCGGAATTTAGTCTACCAAACATTTTTGAAAACCTGCAACGTTTTCTGCAGATTCCCAGTTTGACGTCTTTGAAAAATAGAAAACAAAAGATGTCAGGTCCTAGATAATAATTATCCGGCTTTGATTGACGATCAATTTCGCGTTCCGTTCAATTTTCAGCCAAAGAAACTCTTAGACTCTGAGAGAAACGATAGAAGGAGACAGACAGCAATGAATGCGCCAGTTTTAATCTGCTGCAAGAACAATGGACTGTCATCGACTTGGCTGCTAGGAACACAGCGGACATGAGAAAGTCGACGAAGTGGTTACAGACAATCGTCCTGTAATTCATCTTTCAAGACTTATCGGGCTGACTTACTCGATTTGACAATGGGTGATTTGATTACTATTAAAATCCGGAGCATCACTAAAATTGCGCTATAGAAGTTAGCCAATGAATAATCTGCTATAACGATTATATATTTACCTCCTGAATTTTGGGGTTCTAAACTACAGAAGGCAACACTCTGGAAATCTCTAGCTCTAGAAATTTTGAAATTATGATGCAGCAAGACCAGGGTTTAATCTAGGCCGTTTCCGGAGGAAATATTGCCCCCTTTCCACCCGGAAATTTCAAATTCACCCCGGAAATTTTGGCATAATACATTAACTAACAACATCCTCCTAGCTGACTTCCCATCGGCTTTGTCGCCCCCCCCCCCGGAGTCCAGAGTCTAGATTAGACACCGAGCAAGACAACCGACCACACGAGGGCTCAGGGCACAACGGACCAGAAATGTTCCTCATCCGGAATCTTTTTGGGGGGATGAGGAGCTGGGTGGACGCTAAGTATCTCTAATCCCTAATATCTTGAGCCGTCTCTTAAAATATGGGCTGCTGTCGTTATGTCGAAGAGAAAATGACAATTTGAAGACAATTTGTCATATATATTTTCTCCAGCTGCATTTTTCACCGTAAGTTTTATATCAAGCCCGTCAGACTGTAGCGTGCGTGATCCGATCTGATAAAAAGCGTCGTAAGCCCACAGCGATGAGAGGAACTGCGTCGCCCACAGTAGGTGTCGGCGACGCAGAAATGATTGTGCAGCACGGTCGGTTCTCAAGGTCTTTGCCAGTGGCGTAGCCAGGATTCTGGAATAGAGGGGGCACATCGACATTTTCAGATCAAAAGTTTTGATGAGCAACAAAAATTCCGTCGTGTCAGTCGCTGTTAAACTTTATAGTGCGTTCTCAATATCATACTGCCTACCCCCCCCCCTTCAAAAAAGAAGCTGCTCAACGGTTTTGCACGAATCCAGGCCCGTCGAGAGGGGGCAGCAGGCAATGTTCCCTCTAATTTTTCGAGGCCGTGAGCGCACCAGATTTTTCGTGAGCGGAAATAGTTTCGTCATGAGCGCTTACATCAATATCAATCAATCAATGCTATATTTTGTATACCAGTGGTGCACAACCTTTTTCGGCCGCGGGCCACTGTTATATTTCTTAAATCCTTCGGGCCAATCGGGGCCAGACTCAACTGACGACTGCCATTTATGTCTTTGCTTCAAGTTTATTACAATTTAGTACAAAATCACTTTTTAAGTTGAGATACATTGTACACTACTGTAAAGTGTCTTACACAATATCAGTACAGTAAGGCATGGTTATGCCTTTATATAAGTTTCTAAACATAAAGTTTATAGTTATACGCTATGTTAAAGTTAATCATGTTTAGCAGAATCTAAAGTATTCTTATAGTAGTCTTATAAGACTTATAGAAACAGTTCATAATCTAACGTTATAGGCCCAAACTTAGTGTACAATAACCGAAACACATTGGACCATTGTATCTGTCACTAGCAGTTTTAACTTTGTCACTAGCAGTTTGAAAGATTGAAACCAGGAAGTCAGTGTGATGGCTGTTTGCACCTCTGCAACCAGCTTACAGATATCGATTGGCATAGCAGTCATACAACGTTTTTCTGCAGCTAAGCAAACAGTGACCCAGTCTACTCGTCATGACCGCAGCAAAATTTAGAGATATGAACACTATAGATTTAATTTTTAACAACATCCTGGGCTCTAAAACCGTCACGAACGGCATTGAGAGAAGGCGTGACATATTGGTATTTTCATTTAGTTCTCGCGGGCCACATGGCGAGTCGTCGCGGGCAGCATGTGGCCCGCGAGTCGGACGTTGTGCACCACTGATGTATACCAATAATAAATGTAAGAAATTAAACACTACTTATATCAATATATTTCAAATTCAATATATCGTTGGCGAAAATGAAAGTTGTTCAAAACCTAATTAAGAAGTAAAGCGATTTGATAAAACTAATATATACTAGATTTGTTCACGTCTGTCTTTAGTCAAATTAATTATCAAGCAAAACGCCATAAATGTGTACTAATAATCCCGGTGTCCTCGATAAATTGACTCACGTATGAAATGTGTAACCCAAATCACCCAATGGGCGCTGTTCATATAATGGCGCCTATTATGCAAATTTTTAGCTGCAGCCTGCAGGCTGCGCATGCGCACAAATATCAGCAGATATAAACGACACTGATTGGGCAAAACAAACGCGTTGGCGTCTAGGGATAAATAAACAACCACGACTAACTCTGCTCATGCCTAAATAAATAAATCACCTCAGTCAAATGAACCTACCGAAATCACACTTTTGGGAAACGTACGTAATACCCGTTGAGCAAAATAAATTGTGCGCAAACAAAGAAATGTTGTGCGCGCTACCACTTAAATTCGTGCGCGCGCGCGCACGCGCGCACCTTAGAGGGAACATTGGCAGCAGGGCAAATGCTCAGGGGCCCGGCGACCTGTAGGGGGCTCGACAGGTCCGCAAAATGCTGTCTCATGCAATACTATTTATTGTCATGAAGACGATAAAGGCGGTCGGAGAGTCGCGTCGAAGAAGGCATTGCTTGTCTTTAACGTCCTGAAAAGTCTGACAAACAAGAAAACACAAGAAAGGTCATCACCGCTTTTTCACACGTAAATGTCTTGATCTGTAAAATATTTGTTGACAACCTTAAAACTTTTAAAGGACAAACGTTCTAAAAAATATAAACCTTCAAACTTTGTACGGGCCCGTGACTGCTCTGCCCAGGGGCCCGAAATTTCTCTCGACGGGTCTGCACTAATCCCACGACATAGTTACGCAAAACAGGACATTCGCATAGGCCTACGCCTGGGACATCGGTCGAAGTGGATAAGTTATGATAGCGTTTTTGTTAAATCTCTTATACAGTAAATACTGTGATAACTGGGTTAATACTAATAGTAGTTATAATGACGATAATAATTAGGCCTACTGGGTTAAAGTGGTTCGGTGGTGCGAGAATCACTCGATTAAGCTTCGTTTTAGCCACCGATAGAAATCGACGAATCTCTGGATCCGTAAGACTAATGTTCAGCTTTCCAAACATTTTTTATCCTGCGACCACATGCAGTTCCTGCCGAAACCCTCGGGTGTGAGACCCCTTAGGCTACCCGTGTCGTCTTTCCATTAGGCCGGCCATATGATGCAGCAATCGTTATCGCCTGACTGGTAAGCATCGCCTCTGATTAAGAGTCCCGGCCATGAATATTAATTTGGGGGACTACAGGCCTAGTCAGTGGATTCCTGGCAATGCCGGACGCTGTTCGAATGAGCTTCGAAACGCAAAGCGGCGTTGACCACGCACGCGGACGCAGCGCGTTTCTCCCGTTTCCAGATCTATTGCTTCTTTCGTCGGCTTCCGACGGCTTCTGGCAGCCAGCCCGCCCGCCCGGGGGTTTTAATCAGCATCCGGGCACGCCAATTAGTGATTTATATAGCGCATCCAGTCGGCATACGGCGGCGGCGACAGGTATGAGGCCAGCGGATCGTGGCGTGAAATGGAAGCTGAACAACAAACAGATTCCGGTTTTGCCAGAACGGTCGTGTGCTGATACAATCGCCGGGTGAAATCTCTTTACGGCGCTAACGTATATTAGCCTATTGTTGGGTCTTATGATGATTTTGCCGGTGAAATATTAAACAGGCCTAACTGATTGCGGCGAGATGCCCGATTAAAACTGTCTTCAGCGACCGAGATAAACTGAAATCAGTCGGGAAAGAAGTTTTGCGTCTATTCTGTCCAAAAAAGTAAAAAAAAATCCATTTAAAAATCACTTAGATTAAGGTAGTTTTTAGCTGTCTGTCACTTTCGATATTTCAGTTTATTCGATAGATGACGTCACCAGAGATGGAAACAACGGGTCACCACAAATGACCCATCGATAGGTGTCACTACTCAACCTCAGCCAATTAAATGTAGAATGTATCGATCGTCATACAATGCATTAGCCTATATGCAATTATATTTAGCAACGAACCGCCAACGGTGGGTGGCCTCTTCTGTAGGCTTGGGCTATTCGTCACTGTCTTTTTTCTGGTCAGATTGTCAGGCATGCAGTAGGCTATGCACACCTGTAGACTTTCATGAATGCATTTTTTCTGAAAATTAATAATAATAATATTTCTTTTCGTCGGATTTTTAGCGACACTAAGGAAATTACGCTCGTTTATCAGCACATGAAAACTATAAAATTCAGACCAATGTCCAACTAGAACCTCTTCATCGAAAAGTCTTAACAAAAAGAATAGACCTACGATGTGTGCGTCATGAATGAGAAGCAGCGATACTGATGATCGAAGTTTCTATTTTTCTTGCAACAGCCAACAATATGAACGAATCATAAAACGTTCACATACATACATACTGTACATAAATACATACAGACATACATACAGGCATACATACATACATATATACACATACATACATACATACATACATACATGCATACATACAGACATACATACATACAGGCATACATACATACATACATACATACAGGCATACATACATACATACAGACATACATACATACAGGCATACATACATACATACATACATACATACATACACACATTCATACATTCATACATACATACATACATACATACATACATACATACATACATACATACATACATACATACATACATACATTCATACATACATACATATGTATGTATACATAAACTACACTCTATGTATACACTATGTATACATAAACTACACTCAAAGATATCATACACGAAACCAGCCTAAAAGTCCTAGGAGGAAATAAAGGAATAGACCCTGCCGTAGACTGGTTGAGTAATGAAGCCCTTCAACTGGGTGAAGAAAGTCGGAACTTCAAACCCTTCGCCAAAGCGGACAGCGACAGAAAGAAGCACTACGACTATCTCTTGCAGATGCGTTAAGCGAAGCACAGAGAAAGCTAAAGAAAATAGTTTCATTAACAATATCTGTACGAACATTGAAACCAACTCCAGGGCAAACGACAAGGTCGTTGTATACCAGTGTTTATTCTAGGCCTTCTCTGGGGAGAATCCCCCCCGAAGTAAAAAAAATCCCCCTAAAATTATATGTTTCATGGGGAGATGGAAATTTCCCCACAAAAGTGAGGCGACGGGGACTTCTATTTTTTGGAGAGGGGAAAATGTAAGCAGAGGCGGATTTACATTTTGGAGGCCCGGTGCAAATATTTCCATGGAGGCCCCCCCGGCGCCATCGTGGTCACTTAAAAACAGTGTTTATTCTATGCCCTTTTGGGGGGATTCATCCCAAAATGAAAAAATTTCCCCTCCAAATTTTTTTTTAATATGTTGCATGGGGAGATGGAAATCCCCCCCCCCCCAAAAAAAAAAAGAAGTGGCGACGGGGGATTTTTATTTTTTTGGAGAGGGGAAAAATAAGGAAGCTTGTCACAGTGCGTTTAAGAAAGGAAAACGGGCAGATGACCTTTTTTGTTTTTTGCGCGTCAAGACTTTTGAGATGTCAAACCTTGTCGCTCCAAACATTTCAAAATCCCCCCAATGTCAAGGTGACTAGAATAAACACTGCTTAAAGAAGTAAAAATAAAACAAACGTCATTGAAAAATGAAACAATTAAATGCCATTAACTTCAACTCAAATAAACTTGCATTGAATTTGCAGTCGTGCAGTCAGTGTACAAGAACTGGGGCACGGTCGACCTGTCGTCTATATTCCACGTGTTATGACGTGTAAATTAATTTAATTTATTTAACTTTAAGTGTTATTTGAACTTATATCTTATGAATTTAATCATCCACGAAGATGAGTTCCGGTACATTTTTTCTACAAAAACGCACTAAGTATAACTAAGATTTGTAATCGTTTGCCAAAAAGGTCACCGTCACGGCGTTACGCATTTTACGGTAAGACAAATGAGTGATGGCGTTAGTCTCTAATAGTCTGTATGCAACTATATGCATTGCCATTCCAAAGGTACGGAGGCATACAAATACACATACTCCTCCCATTTCCCGCGCTTCTTGACCGGTGGTACCGTGGTAAGAATTGACCGTCGAGACACACTGTACAGGCACTCAGGTTGAGTTATGCAGTACCTCTAATCTGCATAATAATGCAAGAGGCCGGGCGTCTACGACCGCCGGTGGCCAGTGCAATCGCCGGTCACTCGGCCAGAGTCCAGCCATTATGAGCCATACCATTAATTAAGGTCAGCTAAACGGGGTATTGAGATATAAGCTTTCTTAACATAGACTCATGGAGCATGCATTAAAGTGCATTTCAATACTAAATTATTACTAATCCATGTCCAAACACTACTAATGTCAAACGCTACAACATTCATGTATATCTCCGAAAATAAATAACTTTAAAGAAACTAATAATTAAAAGTCTTAAAAAATTATTATTAGAAAAGGGAGGCCCCTAAATTTGTATTTTGAAGGGAGGCCCGGTACCGATGCACCACCTGGTACCGTGGTAAATCCGCCTCTGAATGTAAGGATGAAAAAATGTAAGCTTGTCAGGGCATTGAAGGGTAAAAGGGTAAAAAATACTAGGGAGGTTGGAAGAATGACCTTTTTTGCTTGTCACCATATTTTTGAAGGAAGATAGCCTTTTTTGCTTGTCAAGATTTTTGGAAACTCAGACCGTGTCCCCCCCCAAACATTTCAAAATCCCCCCAATGTCAAGGTGGCTAGAAAAAAACACTGGTTTTATACATATAGGAGTCATAATATTGACCGGAACTTACACTTCGAAGTTAAAGATATATCCGGAAATACCATTCGTGAAGGCACTGAATTACTAGAGAGATGGAAGGAATATTTTATTTTAACGAACTGCACAGCGAACCAATCACTGTCGACAAATCTGTTTTAGACGGCGGCCTGACAGCCAGAGGGGACGTCACAGGAATTCACTGATCAACTCTTGTTGACAGAAGTGACAGAAGCAGCCCTGAAGTAAATGAAAAGAGGAAAGACAACGGGAATAGATGACATGACAGCAGAAGAATTCATAGCAGCCAAAACGTGAACCAGATCGGTTATAAACTACACGAATTGTTTACGGATAATTATGGAAGAAAGAAGAGATTCCCGCAGAATAAAAAAGAGCCTTAATTGTGCCCATGTATAAGAAGAGCTATAAATTGAATTGTAATAACTATTGTGGCCAGTGGCGTAGCCAGAAATATGATTTGGGAGGGTATAAATGTTTAGGGGGGTATAAACCTTCACTATAAACCATATAAACTACATATAACCACATATAACCACATATAAATCACATAAAACACTAAGGTAGACTGATTTTTTTTGGGGTATATATACCGATATAACCCCCTTCCCCCCGTCACTACGCCCCTGATTGTGGCATCTCTCTTTTATGCCAAACCTGCAAAATCATCGCTTCGATCGATCTTATTAAGAAGACTATATAAACTAAACCAGGTGGACAGCTATCGAAAGAGCAGGCAGGCTTCAGCGCAAATAGAGGCGCCATTGACCAGATATTCACCCTGAGACAACTGGCAAAGAAAAGCATAGATGATAGATAGTTCAAGCCTTTATTTATTAAGCTGTATCGACTACAGGAAAACCTTTGACAATGTATGGAGAGAAGGTCATTGGCGATCCATGAGACGCCTAGGATACCCAGAGAAGACCTGATGATGATGATGATGATGATGATGATGATGATGATGATGATGATGATGATGATGATGAAGCTGATGATGGTGGTGGTGATGATGATAATGATGATGATGATGACGATGATGATGGATAATGATGATGGTGGTGGTGGTGACGACGACGACGACGATGATGATGATGATGATGATGATTGCGAAAAAGCTGGTAGGCCTTGTAGTAAACGATGTTAAACATGTTGACAATTAAACAAGGGCATAACAGCCAGTCGTATAAAAACGTCTTCTGCGCACGCACGCACGAACGAACGCACAGCACACGACAAATGAACGCACACGCACACACACACACACACACACATGCACACAATTGTCAGAATGCTGCGGCGACCATTAATTGTGGTTGGATTGAATTCGAGACCAAAAACCACAATGCTTTTGAAACGTCCTATATAGCGACATTCAAATGCAGCTGTTTCCGCTGTGTATTTGACCGTCGTCCTGTGTTTCAGCGCTCTCTTTGCTGAGGCCGCCTTCTACCTGTAGTTTCTCTTTTGTGTTCAAGCGCCGTTCTGTCATCCCGCTGGTCCGGAGTCTATCCATCCCCGGGACAAGCCGCCATCGACCCTCTGTTGCCCGGTCGGATAGACTAGCTACCGGCTACTGCTCCTGCAAAGAGGCCTTGTCGTGAACAGATAGTGGTGGTGGCGATAGTAGTAGCAGTAGTAGTAGTAGTAGTAGCAGCAGCAGCAGCAGCAGCAGCAGCAGCAGCAGCAGCAGTAGTAGTAGTAGTAGTAGTAGTAGTAGTAGTAGTAGTAGTAGCAGCAGCAGCAGCAGCAGCAGCAGCAGCAGCAGTGGCAGGCAGCAGTATTATTATTATTATTATTATTATTATTATTAGTAGTAGTAGTAGTAGTAGTAGTAGTAGTAGTAGTAGTAGTAGTAGTAGTAGTAGTAGTAGTATACTGTAGTAGGCGAACATTTAGGCTGCCTGTCGCGATAGCGCAGATTATTTTAAACGTAAAGAATCTATCGATCCCACGATCTGACAGTCTCTCTCTCTCTCTCTCTCTCTCTCTCTCTCTCTCTCTCAGTCTCTCTCTCTCAGTCTTTAACTTTTATGACAGTTGAAGCGCATGTGCTGACGGCCTGTCGCCGCCGCTCAGAGTCGATAACCGCTGATGCTAGACTGCGTCAGTCGGTCAGCCGAGATTAAATCTTTTCTACGTCGGCCCAGGGCATGTGTCAACGGCAGAAGATTCAACCAGGTAGACGAAAGTGTTTGCAAAGGCCGAGACCACCTGTTTGTCGATTTATGTTGCGCAGGTTTTATGTGCTGTTAATATGATCGAATATCAGAACGACCAGATATTCCCTCTACTTCATTTCTCACCACCATCTTCTCCTCCTCCGTCGCCATGACAGAAGAAGCCATTTCTCTGGCTGTGTGGCTAATAATTTGGCAAACTGAAGCGCATGCGAATTCTGCTAATTTCAACAGATTACGTTAATAGGAAAATGGACGGCTTTCCCTTCAAATGGATGCAAACCAAGACAAAGCAGCAAAGAACGAAGCACATCCACAGCGGTTGCGTTGCCCAAATTTTCGATTAGATTACTCTATCATAGAAGCGACCCGTCGAATCAACAGTCGTCAGTCACGGTTGGCTGCGTTTCGAGGCTTTTCCTACGGTTGGGAGGGCGGGAAACTGCTCGTTTTACTTCCCCGACTTCTGGCGCCGCGACAAAAGCCATGAAAGATAGATGACCAGGCTCAGGAGCGGGTGCGTGACGAGGGCAGAGGTGAGGTCGGAGGCTGAGTGGTAAATGGACGCCGCAGATGGTCGAAGCAAGAAGAACACGCGGCGACGAAGACAACGCGATACGGATCATTGCACATTCGGCAGCCGACAGACGCGCACCAGTGAGTACGGTTTAACACTTGATAGCTTACCTAGCTCCTCACTAAGTCATGTAATAAGATACGAAACACTGTTGATTTGAACAGATTAGCCTACGTATGGACAAAGGCCCCTTATACATACTTGCATACATTCTGCAGCATGTAGATTTTAAAAAGCGCCAGTTCTGCATCCTTATCTCCTGATGGGGGCAAAGAAATTCAGAACTTAGCTTAAATTTTTGAATATAATAGCGAACATTTGCGCTCACATTTTCTCACTCTTTATGGCTTTTATCAGCCGACAGAGGCACATTTGTTTTAAGATAACTGTCACGACGAAAGTGGCAATTCTATTCGATCTCTCTCTCCTCCTTTTCTCTCTCTCTCTCTCTCTCTCTCTCTCTCTCTCTCTCTCTCTCTCTCTCTCTCTCTCTCTCTTTTTCTCTGCTGTATTCAAACATGGAGATTTTGCTTTGATTAGAACAGTTGCATATGACAGAACCTTGACGATAGAGAATGCCTCAAGTGGATCGTTTAGCAGAGCTATTGTTCATATTCAGATGAACCTTCAACTTGGGTTCGATCCCTGAGAACCATTCTGTTCATGGCGGCAGAGTGGACGTTAATAATGGTATTCATACGGCGCTTTATGCCAGTGGCTAGTGCATCGTTTTCAAAGCGATATATAAATTGAAGATTTGGAGAGACAGGCAGACAGGCAGACAAACAAGCAGACAGACAGACAGAATGCAACGAGTTAAGCAACAACTAAAGTTGGAATAAATAACAACGTAATAAAAATTCATAACAGAAATAATTGCATATTGCGCTACTCATTGGCAGCTAATAAACAATTGAAATAAGTTAAAAACGCAGGCCTGACTCAAAATTAAGGGGCCTCTGCTTCTTCCCTGCGACCCTCTGCCTTAATTTTCTCAGTATTTTTTTCTGACTGCTTAATGATATCCATCAGTAAAACTGCTATTTTTACTTGAGAAGTCGGCGGTCTCTTACATATGATATCCATGGCTATATATATAACATAAACTGTTATATATATTATGTGTTATATATATTAGTTATATATATCTATATATATAACATATATATAACACTATATATAACATAGCATAGCATTGTTTCATGATTTGTCGATTGCTTCTGCTTTGATAGATTTCAAGGAGGGTTAAAGAACGAGTCAATGTGGCGGCAAGCGTTGCTGCATTAGACTGGCGTTGCATCGCTTTGGTTGAGCGGTTTAGAACATTGTAACACACAATATTAGTCTCGATCCGAGCGAACGGGCGCGCCTTTATTCCGACGAACAGCAGTAGTACCTTTATCATGCAGATTGTGGCGTATAGACGGACATTCAATGTTCTATTCTGCATTGGAGTATTTACAAGCAAACAACTATAAGCACAACTCCAGGTTCGTGCTTTAAAATCGTCGCTCAGCAGACATAATTTTAATATTCTTTTTATATTAATATTAAAATAATAATTCACCGGAACATCTGACAGCACCAGACATTGGAGTCTGATCACAGTGGCAGTCTATTTTTTTCTAAAAGCAGTGGGCGACGACTTCCATCCCAAAATTCTCCACCCACCTCCAAAATGTTCCGACCGCCCACCGGGGGATCGGTCCCGGCTAGTTGGATGAATAGGCTCCTAAACCCCCTATGAAAATGAACATTGGCGGTGACCATTAGCAGTTTTGATGATTCATCAACATCCAGAATTCGCTGTCAGCGATGGACATCTGTTACCTGGATTCAATCGATTTGCCGTATACGAGGCTGGCTGGCTGGCTGGCTGGCTGGCTGGCCGTAAAATCTGCCGTTGACATTGTTGCCTTTAATTACTTCTGTTGTATTATCGTCCAAAATGGCCGCATTAAGTAGGATTTCTAAGTTAGAAGACTGGACACGAAAGAGACAAAGGCTACCTATGCACATGGTCCTATTACATTACGCTGCAGCAAATTACCTAAGCTCACGACATCGTTAAGAATTCATTGCTTCTCCATTTGCATTACAAGACTCATCATCATCATCATCATCATCATCATCATCATCATCATCATCATCATCATCATCATCACCACCATTATCCATTATCATCATTATCCTGTTTCTATTATCTTTCAATCTAGTATCCACATGTCTATTTACCTTTTCTTTGCCTTTGGAAAGTATTGCTAAAATACCTTCCGACTGTTTGTTAGCATCAACTCTCTTGCTATAAATGAGGCAGATAACATGAAGGCAATAGCGGCTCCACCGTGGGGTAAGAGGGGCCGTGCCCCTCTATTGAGTGCCTGCCCCCTCCCAGTGCCTCCCTGTTGGGACCCTATACTTAATGCTACATACATTAAACAACAAATGGTTGGCCCCCATGATTAGAAGTTGCCACCCCAACGGCCCCCCTACTTGCCAAATCCAAGAGCCGCCACTGCATGAAGGTAAGCTCTTGAAATTGTGTTTACCTGTGAAATAAGGTCTATTATGTCGTGTTGTGTCAGTTCTTCTTACTATAGTACTGTAGCACAGAATGATAATTGCTATAGCAGCAATTACAGAAGAATGTTAAAATCTAAACGTTATCTTGTGTTTAGAAGTTTTACATGAACTATAACGGAGAGATAGGTAAGCATTTCAAAGACATTGGACGTATTGCTGTCTATGAGTTATAATAAATAAATTAAAATAAATAAATAAATAAATAAATAAATAAATAAATAAATAAATAAATAAATAAATAAATAAATAAATAAATAAAATAAATAAATAAATAATAATAATAAGGTTTAAAGTGGTTCGGTAGGTCAGTAGGGCCTGCCCTGTATGAGAACCACTGTTAAAAAACTGAAAGAGACAAAAAACAGAGTTGATTTAGTATATAATTCTGGATATTTTGTGACTTGCAGCTGATTTCGGAATGGCGTGGTGGAGTTGTTTAGCAATCGATTTCGAAGCTGCTTGTCGAGACTTGAACTGTTTTTGGCACTTGTAGAATTCACTGAATAAATTATAAAGCTCAGGGATTCTGCGGTGCTGATGACGGTATCAACAGTCTGAAGCCAACGCTTCACCTGATTTACGCCCGTCTCACCTGTACACGCACCTTATTCATTATGAAACGCCAGATGCTTTTCAAACGCCGACTCACCTCCGTGATCCGTCTGCTGGAAAAGACTCTGTTGATTTTGGCTTCGCTCATAGTGCAACGAATTGCATTAACCAAATACAAAAACAACAACATCTACTACACTACTACTACTACTACTACTACTACTACTACTACTACTACTACTACTACTACTACTACTACTACTACTACTACTACTACTACTACTACTACTACTACTACTACTACTACTAACTACTACTACTACTACTACTAACTGCCACTACTATAATAATATAATAATAGTAATAATAGTAATAATAATAATAATAATAATAATAATAATAATCAATACATAATATTATTGATGATATAATAATTATTATAATAATAATAATAATAATAATAATTATTATTATTATTATTATTATTATTATTGACATTTTATATAGCGCAGTAACATAACTGGAGCTAAAGTCAAGAGCGATTTACAACGAATCACTTATAAGATATGTCAAATAAGTGTGTCTTTAGAAGCTTCTCAAAACAGCCAACTAGAAATAGTATCAGTTACACAGTCTGTTATATTGCCGCGTTGGAATATTCTGGCGTGCATAAAAACAGGAACCAACTGTGCATTTTCAGAGCTTTTAGAACAACAGTCATCAAAATTAATACTGAATAATAGGAATGAACCTATGAACACTGCCATTCAATGTAGATGCCTCCTCCATGCTATGCTAAAGAGGCGCGTCTTTCTCTTAAAACGTATCAAGCGAAAATCTCATAGTCAATCAGAAAGTTGCACCGATAGGATGCGACAAGAGAAATATAATCTTAAATCCACAAATTCACGCGAGGAAAAAGACAAAGCGTTGCGTGACTTTGTCAGCAAAAAAGCGCTTGCGCTACTTTGCCTAGTTGTGGCTAGGCTTTTATCTAAGTAAGGACAGGCTGTGATAGATTGGATAAGGCAAAGTCAGGTATGTAGACTGTAGACTGTTTGTAGACTGTTTACGTTAATTTTGTGCTCTACTAGTATTTAATACTGATCGGTCACTGAAAACCTCTGAGTAGACTTAAGTCTTTGGCGATTAGGCATAAGCTCTATTTGAATAAAAATTCTCTACAGAAAAATGTTTGTTTTTTAAAACGATATTCACATTTTATTTTTGATTTTTGTGAGGAGTAAGTAGACCGAGGAAAACAATTTCATCAATCTGTGGCGGCTCCACAGGGGTGCCGGAGACGCCCTTCCTTCTAATGAGTGCCTGCCCCAGTGGCCCCTGTTGGGACCTATACTTAATACTACATACCTAACAACAAATGGTTGGCCACCCATGATTAGAAGTTGCCACCCCAACGGCCACCTCCACACACTTGCCAAATTCTTGAACCGCCACTGAACAAAAGACATGTAAAGTTAAGGAAATGATCGCTTCATGTAGGTTCAAGTCCTTAGAATCGCTGACAATATATTCATTTTTTTCACGACATCTGTTACACTGGCGGCATTGGCGTACCTAGGGTGTGGCAAGCAGGGTAGATGCCCTGGGCGTCACTTTAAGTGGGTGCCAAAAACAGCGTAGAAAGAAAAGAAACTGAAAAATTATTGATCGACTCTGAGCACCACATCCTAAACCAGTTGTTCGCATCATTAAAAGCAAGAAAGGTGAATCTGTAGATTTAATCTTGTGCCATTAGAATGTCACGAAACGCTAATTAAAGATTTTCTAACCTGGTAATTTGATTTTGTGACCCACCCCACCCGATGCCATTGCCACCAAATACCCTTGGTACGCCCCTGACTGACAGCGGTCGCCAGCTTTTCCCTCGCCCCCATGGTTCCACCAACTAGGTACTCGATATACCCATTCACAACTGAGTCGAGTTGATGAGCGCCTGGAAGAAAGTAGGAAGCAGAAAGTCTGGCATAAATGTCGCCACACAATATTTGTCACCGATGTAAATATGTAAGCGTTACTTAGCGGCTGCTTCAGTATTTACTTAAGTTACCCAGTCTCCGAGACAGATACAAATTGTTCGCGTCGTCCTGTTATGTATATAATCTTAGGGTAAAAACTTTCACCATGTTGGCATGTTCTTTTAACTATAACTCAACATTTGGTATTTAAACACCATTTTAAAGAGCCGTTAAAAAGGGTATGATTGTCATGTTTACGCACGTGATCGTGCCGTAGTTTGCTGCTGCTGCTGCTGCGATGAGACAAGCTACAGAGGATATTATTAGTGTAAAGTAAAGTAAAGTAAAATCTCGTGGATTTCTATAGCGCCTTGGAAAGCAGCACAACAGTAGCTGCTTATTCTTAGGCGCTCAGCCTCTCTTAAAATAGCTATAGGAAAGGTGTGGGATCAGCCAGGCAATAGTCAATATCCGAAGGGCAGTGAGGCTAGGTTGTTACAGCTATGGCGGAAATGATTTAAGAAACAGGAAGGATTTAAGCTTAGACCTGAAGACTTGAGGAGAAAGTGCAGGAATTATAGGAAATGAGGATTCAGATTTTATTGTTTGAAAGTGTCCAAGTGTGAAGGAAGCTGGGATCGAGTTCCAGAGTTCAGGTGCAGCGTATGAGAAGGCACGGTTGCAAATTTTCAGGGATGATTGATTTAGCGGGCGTGACAGAGTGAGATGAGATGACGAACGTGTGGGTCGAGGAGGCTGAGGGATTAATAGTGACCTAAGGTAGACAGGTTTTGATGACTGAAGTGAGCTATGTGTAAGTGTTATTATCTTATATTGATACGTTCAGTTATTTTAAGCCAATGTAATGATTTTAGTATGGGTGAAATATGGGAGAATTTGGTGACTTAGTAACAGCACGAGCAAGTGCATTTTGTATTGATTGCAATTTGTTGATAGAGGCTTTGGGAAGGTTATAGTAGAGGGAGTTACAATAATCTAATTTTTGGACTATTGAGGTGGCAATTGTGGAGGCAGTTTTAGTATCTAGGCAAGGACGTAGGCGGCGAAGGTCACGAATATGAACATAGCAGGCTTTTGATAATTGGGAAATTTGTCGAAGTTTAGAAAAGAATCAAATTTGAATCCTAGATTTCTAGCAGTTGGAACAGGGATTATTGTGGTGTCAGAAGCCAAAACTAGTTTAGGATTGTCAATTTTTTTGAGTTGTTGGGGTAGTCCAATTAAAAGAAACTCTGTCTTAGAAGGGTTAAGAGCGAGGAGATTAGATGACATCCAAGCAGAGATTGATGAGAATGCAGATTCAAGCTCAATAATAGAAGCATTGAATGAAAGAGGTGAGAAGGAAAGGAATAGCTGAGTGTCATCGGCATAGAGTTGGTGATTTAAATTAAGGGAATTGATTAAAGATGAGAGTGGTGTAGTGTAAAGGCTGAACAGTACAGGCCCAAGAACAGATCCTTGAGGCACTCCAAAATCTACAGTGTGAGATAGAGAAATTTGGCTAAGACAGGACACTTGAAAAGACCGGGATTTAAGATAAGATGAAAACCAGTTATGAGCTATTTCAGATATTCCAAACCAGAGAGAGAGTCGTTCGAGCAGAATTTTGTGATCTATAGTATCAAATGCAGCAGAGAGGTCAAGGAGACAAAGGCCAGTCTTGTTAGGTTAAGAGTCTGTCATGAATGTAGGCGAGAACGGTTTCAGTTGAGTGATGTTTAGTGTAGGCAGACTGATGAGCATTATATAGCGAGTTATTTGAAAGGTGTTCGGTCAGTCTAGAAAGCACAATTTTCTCAGTAAGTTTTGATAGAAGTGAAAGATTTGAGATGGGGCGATAGTTATTAAGATCTTCTCTGTCAAGACCAGGCTTTTTAGGAGAGGAATGACAAAAGAGTTTTTGAATGAAGATGGGAAAGTGCCTGAGGTAAAGAGAGGTTAATGATTCTAGTTATGATAGGCGTAAGCACGATGGCACACTGTTTGAGTAAAGAAGTAGGTATGGGATCTAGATCACATTGTTTGTTTGGGAGAGAAAGTAGCAGTTTGGAACCTCTTCATCAGTTGCAGGAGTGAAGCTGGATAAATTGCATGGGGGGTTGTGGGGAGAAGGGTAATGAGAGAGGTGGTTTGAGTAATAGTGAAAGACTTAAGGACACTGCGAATCTTAGAGATTTTTGCAGAGAAGAAATTAGCAAAAGATTCAGCAAGTTCTGACAGAGAAATGGATTGAGGGAGAGGTTTTGATTCTTTGCGATGGAAAAGATCATTTACGGTTTTCCAGAGCTTTACGTGGGTTAGAGCTATTTGTTGAAATGATGTTAGAATAGTACTTCTTTTTGGCAGATGTAAGGAGATTATGGTACCGGTTGGTGGCGGAACGAAGATTTAAAAGGTCAGATGGAGAATGTGTTCTATGGTATGTTCGTTCAAGACGTCTACGAAATGACTTTGAAAGCATGAATGAAAGAGTTATACCAGGGTTTGCTGTTGTGTGATGAAATAGGTCTTGTGATGATAGGAGCATGTTTATCAAGAAGACCGGATAACACAGAATTGTATTTATTGATCAGTGACGGCAGAGAAGTGGGGGTTAGTAATTAGTTCAGATGATTTAATGTTGTCACAGAACAAGGCTACGTCAATTTTGTTAGGAAGAAATGAGAGGTGCCACGAGGCAGAGGAGTTGGCGAGCAGATACTTAAAATGGAGAAGATGGGAAAATGATCAGAAGGAGAGAATTGGCTAATTGCTGAAATTGGAGATAGTGATGAAGAAGAAGACGTGATGAGCAAGTCTAAAGTATGTCCAAAAGTGTGAGTAGGAAGAGATATGTGTTGTGTGAGGTTAGTCTGAGTGAGCAGTTGTATGAATTGGATAGAGTTGGGATCATCACACTTATCAACATGTACATTAAAATCACCGGTAATTAAGAACTCATGTGGAGTTGTAGCTGCAGAGCCTAAAAAGGAGGAAAATTTCGAGGAATGTCATGAATGAGGTTGAATATTTTGATGATGTAGGGGCCGAGTAAATGTTAAAAATAGTTAGTTTTGAGAGAGGAAGATTGAGAGTGACAGATGAACATTCAAATGAGGAGAAATTAATTGATGAGGAATTGCTAATTTGTATATGATCGCGGGTAAAAGCGGTGCCTCACCTAAATTACTAGAGCAATTGGTAGACTTTTTTGAACGAGGAAAACTTAGGAGGAGAAGCCAGGTGGGGTTACTCAATCAGTTGACATGAAGTAGTAGACGGAGATACCCAGGTTTCAGTTAGTGCAACTATGTCTATGGTAGAGAGTGTTGTGCGTTGAAAGAGGGAGTCTAATTTTATGTTAGTGAGTTCATGTAGTGAATGTGTGTGTTGAGGATTAGTGAGGGATCTAATGTTGAGAGTGCAGAGTGTTATGTGTGGTTGGGATGGTCCAGGATTCGGGTGGATATCGCCTGAAAGAGCAAGAAGGATGAAGATGATATCTGAGCGTCGCATGAGACGGAAATGTGAACGGTGAATACGAAGATGTGAGCAACGGAGGGTTAATGAAAAGGAGATAGGAATTTTGTTCAAATGTGAGTATTGATCAACGGCAGTGCGGTAGGTCCAGTGATTAATCGGTTTGCGTACATCAAGTTTCGAGGAAAAGAAATGAACAGTTAGAATAAACAAATGAACAGTTAGAATAAATGTCGTATGCGAGAAAAATATCAGACAACTCTTCAAGCGGCAAAAATGTCGGAAATTTAAGACTATAGGCAGAACGAGGAGATTCGAAAGATTCTCCCCTCTGTGTCACAGCAGTCTGTAGCCTGCCTTATTAATGAAGTCGAGAGGCACAGTTAGACCATAATCAGATTTATTGAATGATTGAGAACTCTGTTGACTGATACGATACAGCACATCGGTTTGTGAATTCTGTTGATTGTAGTAGCAGCTCCGTTTGATTGAGTGACTGGAGAACTCCGTTGATTGACAGCAGAGATCAGTTTGATTGAGTGACTGCGGAGAACTCAATGGTGATTGCGAGACGGCGGATCATTCGAAGCGCATAGCAAGACCTGAATCGTCGACACCGACCAGGTCCTGCAGGGAGTGACACTTTCCCCGAGGCGGCGAAGCGACCCCGTTCTCGAGCAGACCGAGATGCGAACAGGAGCGCGACAGACGACGACGACGGCGACGGCGTCGCTTGAAGCAGACGACCGACGAAGACGACGACGGCGGGCTCCGGTAGAACTCCATCAGCCCCGAAGCGATCTTCCTCAGGCCCCTCGAGGCGGACCCCACGCTCCTCTGACTCGCCTTCTCCTCCTCCTCCTCCTCCTCTCCTCCCCCGTTAGTCTGCTGCCTCCCCCTCTTCGAACGGTTCGACGACCTCGATGCGACATCTCCTCCTCGATCGTCCGGCGACATCGACTCGCGGGAGGACGACTGACCATTCGATCCGGCGTCGGAGCAGCTCGGGGTGACCGGGGGCCGGACCGCCGATCGCCGGGTGAACTGGTGCTCGCACATGGCTCGCGTCGGCGGCCAAGGGGGCTCGTCCGTCCAGCAGGCAGTCGACAGGTTTCGGAGGCAGTCTTCGAGACCGACCACCTGTTCCGACTTCTTGACCGCCTCTCTGTACTTGTCCTGTGCGTGCTGCAGTCGACTTAGCCACACAATCTGCGCATAATACAGTAATTATCCAATACTTTGCGTTCGCGATTGCCAGACGGCATGCTTCATTAGCGCAGCGGATTAATAACGTCGAAATTAATCAGTGATTTAGTTTTCCGATGTCATGAAATTTATAATTGAGATTGCAAACAAAGAAAGACGAAATTTTCGATGATTTTGAAAAGAAAGCAGGGTTAAAGGTAAACATCTTTTTAAAAAATTCGACGAAAATATGGCAAATTATGGCAATTACAAACCGTATGTGGAGTGAAATAGCGACCAGAACAAGAAACAGAGATGAATGACTAGATAACTAGGAATATCACGAACAGATACAACTCAATTACATTGAGGGAACTATGTAAAATGGGTTCGTTACGTTCGAAGTTAGAAATGGATTATGCAACAAACAGTAACTGCCTGTCTGAACCATTCCTTTCCAAGCAAAAATGCGTTTTACGACTCTCCAAATCTTCATCTCTTCCAATCTGGAGACAATAGTCTTCTGGGGCGCATTGGCCGTTGGAAATATCCGAGGTATCTTTGGGTAAATAGACTCTATGGGTCCATAGGCCAACTAGCCATCGTACATTAGTTTGTAAAGTATAATAATAGTGATCGCAACCGGATCAGAACTATAATAATCAATCAATAGGAGGTTTCAAAGCATGTGGCCGATGAGTCCTTGAGGTTGACCATTTCCAGGGCCCCCGGTGGGTCAACGACTTTAAGGGCCTGGGTTTGAAACCCAGTACGTCACTGTTACTGTATATGCGTCCTGCGATACATGTCGTAGATGACCTATAACCTTTGACCTTGACCGATGACAGCAGAATACATGAACTCGAGGACACTGCTCATCTGAAACCAGGACACCGTCTGACCTTTAACCTTTGACCGTCTGACCTTCGACCTCCTGGAATGGAAGAACCTCGCCGGAAAGCATTCTATCCGCCATCTTGCCTTACCTTCGGCTGCGCTGACATGACCTATAGCGATCGTCGACAGAAGACCGATCTGGCCTCGATCGCGGCCTTGACCCTGACCTTGAGCGCCTCGTTCGGTGCCTGGAGGGTGAAGACGCCGATGATCTGCTGGAAGCGACTGATCTGAACGATGACGAAGGCGTTCTTCAGAGCCCCGGCTGCTGCGGCAGAAAGGCAACGGAAGAACAAGTTTGACTGCTGCTGCTGGTGCTGGTGCTGTTGTTGGACGCCATTGCAATCTGGCAGAAGTGGACAGTGTTTGTGGGGCACGCCATGGTCGACTGAATGCATGGCACCGCACCCCAGGTACTCCCACCAAACACCTTAGAAACACCAAACAAACTGATGGTCATCAGTAGGGCATCGGGTAAGTGGAGCGTGGATTGCGAAGGGCGATGGTCAATTCTGGTCAATTTTTCTTCGTGTGCGTTGATGTATGGCAACGCTGCAAAGCCCAACAACTAAATACAAATATTATATATATATATATGTGTGTGTGTGTGTGTGTGTGTGTGCCTTCTTGTTCTGTTGTGTATTTGCCGATTGCCAGGTGAAAGCTAAATAATCGATTATAGTGAGCTCGGAACAGATTATATGCAGATTATTATTTTTACTTTAGCGAAAATTTAATATTTGTCCTAAATCTTGAAACCATTCTTCTCTTTAAGGTACCGTAGACTTATGGCGTCTGTCTTCGCTGGCATAATAGTTCCGTGGCGTTGAAATTATAACGAATTTCCAGAAATGCGACAGTCACGCTGGCTGTTAACCAAATTCACAGCGTAGCACTGGTAGTCTGTAATTCTCATGTCATCTAAAGAGGCGATCTATAAGGTCAATGCCGATGATGAGTGTGTGTGTACCTGTCATGTCAGGAGGTCTGACGTCATGAACGGTGAATCGGTCGAGAGCGATTGGCTGCCGATGAACGACGAAGATAGCGCCATCTGTCTGTACTTTGCGCTCCGAATAGGGGCTGGTGTCGGCGAAAGTCGCCTTGTGCTGGAAAACGAATAGCCTCTCACTCAAGTATCGCAAATTGTCTGAATTCTGCCTAATTAATTAATTAGTTAATTTTATTATTAGTCCTGTAGGCCTAATAGCCATAATAAGCCTTAGTGGTAGGTAGGTGGTTATAAGTAGCAGCAGCAGCAGTGCAGCAGCAGCAGCAGCAGTGCAGTGGTGGTAGTTGGTGGTATTGGTAGCAGCAGCAGCAGCAGCAGCAGTAATAATAATAATAATAATAATAATAATAATAATAATAGTAATAATAATAATAGTAGTAGTAGTAGTAGTAGTAGTAGTAGTAGTAGTAGTAGTAGTAGTAGTAGTAGTAGTAGTAGTAGTAGTAGTAGTAGTAGTAGTACCACTCCATTATAGCAATAGGAATGTTAACATCATTTAATCGTCATGGAAACAAATTAAGAAGAAAACAGCTTTTAAAATGTGTACTGCGCAACTTTCATGAAATCGCCACTGTGTGTCATCGACTAAAATAATTCTAATAAGACGCCCTAATACTTTTGACTAATCGCTGTCATTCCTGATTATTGATTAATTTGTCTAACAGCAGAAAAATCAGCGAAACTCTCAAATAATTGATTCTGTTATTAGTTTTCGAGTCGCAACAATTGAAGCCACAGGCAAAATCCCCGAAACAAAATTATCACTGCACAGATAAATATTATTCTGCTAAGGCGAATTTTCGGGACACGTTAACTAAAAATTCGTGTCGAACGAGTCCTCCTAATACATCTGTCGAGCCTCGGTCTTTTCAAATAGAATGACCCGCGTTTATCGATAGGGTCCAGTCCCATTTTAATTGGGCGGGGAGGGGGGGCGAGGGAGAGGGCCGTGAATAGCTGTGCCCGGTTTGCTTACCTTTCGAGGCGATTTTTTTATTTTCGTTAGAAGAAGAATGTCGTCAAAGAGGAACATGTACATATCGACGGCCTTTGAGATTTCTGCAAAAAGATTAGTAAAACGACTTTAGATTTAGAAACATCTTAATTATAGATATGATAACCGAAGAGGTTTTCAAAATGACGGTTCAGCGCCTGATAGAGAGACGCTGTGGTTATTCTTCTATGGGAAAAGTTATACTTTATTTAGCGCAAGAGTTGTCAAAATCCTGTCTATTGATGATTAACTATCAGCGGGTTTTGCTTGCCTAAGAGTGTCACTGGTCCTTCGTGTAGCAACTGTCGCTTCGGACTGGCTAAAATTCTCTCGCATGGCTGTCGACTTAGCGTGCTCCGCAAAAACTACAACAAAACCATCGAAAGAATTTCTTTCACGGCAATTTTAGGCCCGAATAACAGTTCAGTTATGTCGCAATCAGCTAGAATTGTTACAGAAAATGGCATTTACAGTAAGCTAACTCGCTTGCAGGCAAAGCGCACAAAATATTGGTGGCGTGATCGAATTGTATGCTTAATAGTTAGCGCAATGGTTGTTTTACAGAGCAGGTATTCAGAATCTTGGATAGAAGTAAAGTTATGTTGCGATTTTTACGCAAAGTGAACAGTTTAAGTGAAATTAGATTCAATATTGTGAGCATAGCTGACAGAAGGCCAAGATTAGATAATGCAGTTCTCAGGTAGCACAACTGCAATCGCATGAGATTGTGCATGCTTTGAGCTTTTAGTAGGATTCCGTGAAGTGCTGCTTACCTCGGGTATGAAAGCTCTTGGTTCGAGTTCTGTGATCGGTTGCCATAGTATCTGCTGCTGAATCTCCTGAACTCTTTCGAAGTTCTTCAGCCAGAGCATCTTCGTTTCCAGCCGCTCTGAATTAATTGCAATTAAGAAAAACGGATGATTAACAACAAATACTAATTAATTAATCGAAGCCGCCTAAACTTTTTCACAGGCGGAAAAAATAACGTCTTAAATAATAACCGAACATTACTTGCTTCTCATCTGTTCAGTACTGCAGAATATGAAAAGCTACTAATTTGCTTCTTCATCTGATCGACGACAACCATGCATAGCCATGACGATATGCGCTAAAACCGTTATTTAACACGGCGCTGCATAAACGATCAAAAACACCGGAACTTGAGACGGCGTCTCTTCAGGTGCGATGATGATGATGATGATCAGTGTTTTATACAGGCCTGTTAGGAGAGAGATCCCCCTCCCAAAAAAGCCCTCAAAATTCCCCAAAAAAAAAAAAATTTTTTTTCAGCACTTACACAAATTTTGCATTGAACTGTGTCTTTTCCCCTCCAACCAAGTCGATTTTCCCTCCGAAAGCCCAGGACCGGATTAAGGTCCAGAGTGGGCCTGGGGCTGAGAAAAAAGGCCGTCGCCTTTACTGAAAATCTCTGACAAGCAAAAAAGATTATCTCGAAAATCGGTGAGCCTATTTTCATGATGGACCGGGGGGTTATAGCCCCTCAGCCTCCGCCTTAATATGGCCCTGCGAACCTGCGAAAGCCTCAATTTCCTCCAAAGGCCTGGAGTCTGGATAAGACACTGACGACGACGACGACGACGACGACGACGACGATGATGATGATGATGATGATGATGATGATGATGATGATGATGATAGTGGTGGTGGCTCACTGATGGATTTCTCGAGTTTGTCGAGGGCTTCGGACAGCATCTGCTTTTCGTAGGGATCCTCGGTGTACCTACGGATGCTGTTCAGCAGCAGAGGAACCTTGGTGCAGTGCTGCATCGGAGAGATCAAGAGATCGGTCAGCTGAAGCCGATGACATCTGGCGTCCTGTTCGCAAAACTGAAATGGCAGCAACAGAGGCCGATAGAAATATCAATCTCACGTGTCTTAAATCTAAACCTCTTTGTGTAGAATTCCCCCTCTCCCCCTCTCCCTACCAGCACATCTTCAGACCAGAGGCGTAGCCAGGAATTTAATTTGGGGGTATAATGTGTTTGGGGCGGGGTGGGGTATAAATCTTTAAAACTTTGAAAATCTTAGAAAATACATTTAAAATGTTAAGGTAGCCTGATTTGGGGATGGGGTATATACCCCCGTCGCTACGCCCCGCTTCAGAAATTCTTTAACCTTTGCTCTCTCATCCATTTCCGTGATACTCGCAGTACAATCAACAATTTCTTCATTAGCATAAGACGTACGTCATTGTGTGGCATACCTGTTAGATTTTCTGGATTTTAAAATTTGGAATGCATTTCTTATACTTGCATACAAATACCACGACCGACCCCAACCCGAATTGGGGGCGCCCCCGTGCCCTCTGGGGCTCCGCCAATGCCGAGTGATGCAAATTAGACCGTACAGGCATACTACGAAGTGTCGCCATTAGTAACCTTTTCAAATTCGCAGAATTCTTCGTTTTTCCGCAGTTGCTCCAAGTGAGTCATTGCCTTGGAGTAATTCAAGCAGTAATCGTGGTACACCTCGCCGCCTCGCGTCAATTCGCAGAACTACAAAAAAATAATGAAAATCAAATTCAATGACAATAATTGGGTGGCTCTACACAGTGAAAAATCAAAATCTCCATTCGTCTACGTAAGTTTATTGACCACATTCGACTGAAGAAGAAGAAGAAGAAGAAGAAGAAGATGATGATGATGATGATGATGATGATGATGATGATGATGATGATGAAGGAGAAGAAAAACAGAAGAAAAATTGCTGCATAATTGTATAGTAGCCTATACATACCGAATTTCACGCTAATAATGTACTTACGTATAATAAATTCGACAATAAAGTATACATGTATAAAATATTTAGGCTGACAATACGCACCGGTGCTTCAGTAACTTCACAGACAGACTAATATAAAATATTCACGCATGAGAAGTTTGTGGACAGGTAATAATAATAATAATAATAATAATAATAATAATAATAATAATAATAATAAAGTCTAAGTCCTTCCCCGAGCCTCACGGGCTCATAAGGCGGCGCTGATCTCCGTTTCTATAGCCCTCAGCCAGGCGTGCAATGCAACGGATACGGGGCTAGTGTATCGCATAGCGTACCTGTTTGACTTATCGCATAGATTTTTACCACTGCTCCTCATTTTACCACCACGAAAAAGGCTGAGTCGACCTTTAGGGCTCCTGTGGGACTTGAACCCGCTACCTCCTGCTCCATCGTCCAACGTTGTTACCACTCTGCTAATAATAATAATAATAATAATAATAATAATAATAATAATAATAATAATAATAATAATAATAATAATACTTGGTGTTGTTAATATTGTAACTTCTATGGCACCAGGTTTTAACTCAAAAAGTATCAATCACTGAAATCCAAAATCATCAAAGCAAAATTTCATTTCTTTCCAGAAATCAACCAGAGTGGGAAAGCAACTGGAGATGCTAAGTTTTATGCATACTGTAGACTTTAAAGAACTCAGTTCATCGGAGGATCTAATAGGAAGGTATAGGAAGAGAATTCCAGAGTATTTTCTGGCCTAAACCAGGAAAAGGATTTGACATACTCTTCTCAGACCCTGAATTAGGACTTCGGTGGGTATGAAGTCAGTTCCGGAGTTCTTTAGCAGCAGCGAAATGAAATCGGTGCAGAAGGTGTAACTAACCTGACCAACCAGAAACAAACAAAGGCACACCGTAACAGTTTCAAACCTCCTCTATAGTCCAAGGCATTTACTGCGTCTTCGCCATTTTGACGCACTGTTGCCGAAGCCTAAAATCTGTTCATCCTCGCGGTCACATTGTCTCAAAATATCGTGCATGGCAAATTCCATCTGCGTAGCCACGAGGGGGGGGGGCTCGGCCCCCTATTCTGGTCGGGACCGATCATGAAAATGTCGATGTGCCCCTTCCTATTCTGGAGTCACGGCTACACCACTGGTAAATTCAGTAAGTTCGGTTTTAAGAAATGGACGAGTCTATAACGCCTATAACATATAATTATTATATATAGGCATATAGTAGCCTATACATGCAATATATATATAATATATATACAGTATATATAGTATATATATATATATATATTTAGTATATACTGTATATATTGTATATTTACAGTATATATAAGATGTCGATAATAATAATTAACGATTTATGAAAGAGTTGCAATAGGCAGGCCAATATATGCATAATTGCATATATGTGAGTATAATATATATAAACGTATACATATATACGTAGACCTGTGTATAAGATGCCGGCAATAATTAATGATTTATGAAAGAGATCGTTAATATTGGATAGAGGTGGCTATTAAAGTGTAATGACACAAATGAAGACTGACGCGACTGAAATTTTGCCTAGGGGCTGTTTCATTATAAATCCTCCGTTATAAAACTCAGCTACTCTTTATAATACGACGGACGACCGACTTCATCGCCTCTGCTGAACATGTCCAAAGGTAAGGATAGCGGCGAGATCTAGCACTGGTTTCGCTAACGATAGGCCTAACGCTGCGCAATTAACAGCGCCGTCGTCGTCCTCGGGGTACTTACTCTGACTCCAGCCTAAGGCCAAATATAATAATTGTAATTATTTATCAGTCTTGTAAGAAGAGACTGTGAAAATCGGCAGAGAGGATGATGAGTGATGGTGATGGTGATGATAGTGATGGTGATGGTGATGATGATGATGATGATGATGGTGATGATAGTGATGATGATGATGATAATAATGATAGTGATGGTGACGATGATGATTATGATGGTGATGATGATGATGATGATGATGATAATGATGATGAGATGGTGATGGTGATGATGATGGTGATGGTGATGTGATGGTGATGATGGTGGTGATGATGATGGTGATGGCGGTGATGATGATGATGATGATGATGATGATGATGATGATGATGATGATGATGATACGGCAGTGGCAAATCGAGCGCCTTGGGTTCTAACAATCTATGAAAATCGGATCAAAATTACCGACAACGCCTTCGCACGACGAAAGGACTACGGGTTTTCTACAAAATGAGAGATATTGCGGCAACAATCGCTACGATATATTCATCATCTTTGGTGTTTCATAGACAGACGAGTTCGTAAAAATTGGTTAGAGAGATCGCGACCACGACGCTATACGAGACAATATACGAAAATAGTTGTCCGAAATTTCATCAGAATTGAAGTGTGATCGGTACTAAATATATCATCGTCATCATCGTCGTCTTCGTCGTCGTCGTCGTCGTCGTCATAATCTTCATCACCGTCATTATAATCTTCAATTCAGAGGTTGACAGTCACGAGTTATCTTCATTTATCGACGCAATTGCTGTTTTATCCGCCTGAGTCGCTTATAAAATTCCATGCAATATGAAACACTTTAAATCTTGAAGCAAGCTCTGTAGGCCTAATCGTTGGCAAAACGGTTCGTCTTGAATTTTTCGAAATTTAATTGGGGAGAGGGTGTCCGGAGCCAACAGTATACATTTTGTATGCATTTTATACCGCTATGCCATTGTCACATTACCAAATTGGGGCGAGGGTCGACCTCAAATTGGGGGGGTGTTGGGGTGTGTTAGGGGCTGTAAAAATATCCCTGATGTGAACGTTACTTTTAAAGTGACTGAACGCTACATAAATATTTTAACACTATGCCAAAGCTGTTAGAATAGTCTATACTCTGTTGCTGTACACTGTACAGTGTACAGTGCACAGTATTCTGCATCAGGTCTATAATTATAAGAGTTTGTGTATACAGTGCATGAGTCAGTAGCTGAAAATTGAGTAGGTATTGCCAAACAATACAGAATACAATACAAAATTCAGATGTCTTTGTAAAGCGCTCTTGACCATGGCCGTCGCCAGGCAGATAGCGCTATATAAATTGTAGTTTAATAACAATAATAATAAACAAGTCAAATGCCTTTTACTAACGTAACACAGTTCGTCTAGATTTCCGAATAGATCCTGAGGTTCTGCGAACATCAGGTAGCCTTCCACCTGGACCTTCTTCAGAGGTTCCATGAAGCACTAAACGTCAATCAGCGTCAAATACATATGATAATTAATATGCGAGGCGTTAGTTTTATAGACGAAGGTGTCACTCAAAGGTGCTCAACATAGATACGCAGAAAGCAGCAGAGATGTAGCAAGTACACAGTATTTCGAGTACAAATACAAATATCTGGCCTCCAAGTACAAGTATAAGTACATGCATTCCAAAAACTTCGAGTACAAGTACCGCAAAAAATAATAACCTTGCTATTGGGACCTGTCATTGATCTTGGGGGTCAAAAGTTTTTGACATAATTATGTGGGGGGGTAACTGAAAGTTGACAGTTATTGACAAGAGGGAGGGGTCAAAAATTGCCCAAAAATTGTCGACATAAATAATGGACAGCCCCTGAGAAGATCGGAGATTCGTGAATTAGGTGAATGCTGGAAGAACTGCTTGACGATACGTTTTTATCCGAAAATGTCGATGTGCCCCCCCCCATCCTTTTTTCTGAACCATGACTGCGCCACTGGGGAGGAGGGGGTAAGTGTACAGATCGCAGTTATTGTTAACGGCTGTTGGAAAGAAAGAGAACGTTTTGCTCGACGACGTTGAGATGTAACACTTATTTGCTGGTGCAACTGACTAACGTGTTTGAGAGCCATTAGATGGTCGACGAAGAATATGCACTCGCTCTGGAACAGTTCCCAGACTGCCTCGCGGCGCTTCCGCTCGAAATCGCTGATCTTCGGGTGGAGGTCTCGTTCGCCGTCCTTGTGCGCAATCAGGTCCGACCAGTGAGCATTCTGTGTTGAACAGTCGCAGACACAAAGATTATATCACAGGGCGACAGACGAAGAGACAGAAAGGGACTAAATAAGAGATGGAAAGAGAAAAATATATAGGAGGAGGAGGAATCAGAATATCAGGAGAAAGATGAGGAGGAGGAAAAGAAGAAGATGAAGACGAAGAAGAAGAAGGAGGAGGAGGACGTAAAGAAGTATCTGCAAAATGAAGAACGTGGAACAAGATCCAGAAAAGAATGATGACACGATTGACACGTGTCTACGCCTACGTGCATAGGGACAAGAGAATGACTGATTGACAGACAAGACAGACAGACAGACAGACAGACAGGCGGACAGACAGACAGACAGACAGACAGAGCGATATTGCGATAAGCACCAGAAGGGGAAACAGTCTAATCGCCATTTGTTGATGCATTGTCGCGCTTCTAATAAAAGACGAAATGCTAAAAGGATGCAAGCAAATCCCGTGTTTCTAGATTTTCCGGAACCCGAAGACCGTATTCTAGTACTAATATATGTCACTTCTTTTAGAAATCCTCATTCGGTTTCTGCTTTACATGAAATAAACGACAGGGCAATCGCTGAAGCTGAGGACTGACTATTTCGTAATTTTTTCATTTATATCTGCGCAACAATGTCAACACAAAAAAGTTTCTTTCACAAGCTACCTTCGTATTTCTTTTACCCTATAAACTGAAATAGAAGCGGCCTCTCTTATATACGCTCTTTTAATTTAGTTCCTGCACCGCAATTTGATAAAAAAAATAGTCACAGAATTTGCAATTTCGATGAATTTCTAAGATTCTTCCGTGCCTTGTAAGCCCACAGGTGATTATCCTTGAATTCGGAAGGCTTCAGATTCTGAAGAACATCTTGTAGATCGCAGATGACATCTTTAGAACGATTGGACTTTCGATCGATCTAAGCAAAGCGTTCAATACTGTAGACAAACTAATTAGAAATGCCGTGATAAATACGCTTCTCAGATAAGCTATAGACAATTTATATAGCTGTTTTATAATAATTATAATAATTTCTAATGGAAATATACGTAAAAGGACAATATTCTGGTTTGTATGAAAATATAAAAACGCTGCGGCTACTCAACTACTACTACTACTACTACTACTACTACTACTACTACTACTACTACTACTACTACTACTACTACTGCGACTTCAAGGGAATGCACAAAAATTCTGATGGCTTTAAAATTTTAAATGGCTTACCAGTTTCAAAATCGAGAAGGCGTGTTTCAGTTTTCGTTCTGTAAAACACGACTAACATTTTGAACTTGAACTAATGAAACTGATTAATATCTGTGAAATAAAAATCACTAAAACGATAAAACCACAATTCGGCAAAAGTGAAAGCCTTGAAAACGCGAATTCATTTGACGCCAACTATCTTACTTTCTTTTAAATTAACCGATAATTTTGCCATCAGACGGACTTCTGCCCTATCAGCTGCGTTCAATCTATTTTCAAATATGAAATATTTGGTTTTAATTAATCAAATGCTCAAAACTTCAGCATACTATGTTGAAAATAGAAAATGGAAAGTATATAAATGTATATGGTAAACTACTACTGTTGATTTCTTTAATAGCTCACAGTAACTGTTAATGGTATCCTACATTCGAAACATTACATAGCGGAACATAACATAATGATCATCAGACAGGGAAGAGCCACTGAGTCACTGTGAACCATGTTATTAGTTATTATTAGTTATTATTATTATTATTATTATTATTATTATTATTATTATTATTATTATTATCATCATCATCATCATCACCATCATCATCATGGCCGCCATTATCATTGTCATTATCATTTATCATTATTAATACGACGACTGCATAAGAGAGAAAGAAAGAGACAGGGAGAGATTAGACTCATTAGAGATGGGGCAGAGAGAGGCAAAGAGAGACAGACAGAGACAGAGAGAGAGAGTCTTGGTCGTCCGATGGCATAGTCAGATGATAGTAACCCTGGTCTGAGGCTGAGATAAGGCTGGCGGTAGATGCCTGGTAGGCCCTGGTGTTGGCGAAATCAGCGATCGTGTTTCTCTTTAGGATCGGAGGAACCGCCTTTCTCGACCGCGACTGATGGTCGCCCGAAGGACCAGAGCAGTCGACGGCGTCCTCGGCGCTCGCCTGGCGTCTCCGAGGGAGCGGCGTATGAACCAAACTATCGTCAATTATACAGTAGAAGGAGCGTTCAAGTATATAATAATAATAATAATAATAATAATAATAATAATAATAATAATAATAATAATAATTAATAATAATAATAATAATAATAATAACTGTGTTGGCTAGTTATTAACTTTGAGGTTTAGACTTTGTAACGAAATCGACTAAAGCGTTTTAGTGTGCAAATTGTGGGAATGTGTTTCACAGCTCAACGGAAAAGTTGCCTCACTTTTCTCACCATTACAATATATCGTGATGCTACCACCGTCTATCGCCCGTCATTTTACCGCCTAATGTTTTTAAGTCATCGTAGTCTCTTTACGTTTCGACCTCTTAATTTTAGGCTAAATCGGATGTCATATTAATTAATTATCCAGACGCAATGACTAAAAACATTCATCCTTCTGTTCTAGTTTATTCATCAGAAAATGTCGTCCGGTTGTCCGGCCAGATGTCCTCCGCATGGACCCGTCCGTTCCTTATGAGATTAGGATTTGGTGGGCAGGCTGGTTGATGCTTCTATAGGCCTACATTTAGAATTGGCGCTACAACAATTGATTATTTGTTTGGATTATAGATTAGGCGTCATAAGCGTGATTGCGACAGACCTTTTGTCGTTTTCGTCGCACGAGTTGCCGGGCGAGATGTCTTCTTCTTCTTCTTGCGTCTCTTCTAAAACTAGGCTCTGCATAAATATCACGCAATTATACAGAGAAGACGAAGCCATGCAGCGATAGTTTGATCAACTCAACAGCATCCAAATGCCACTGCAATGTGCTTCCACTGTAAGTGATTAGTGTTAACTTGACAGCGATGGAGCAAAAATTGATGTCATTGGCAAGAACAAAAATGGTGATGATGATAATTAACAAAGCGGAAAAAGTTCTAGGAGTAAAGATAAACCAATGAGTCTTATAAAAAAATACTGCTAAAGACAAAATGGGGGTGCAAGAGGGTGCAATTGCACCCCCTGGACAAATTGTGGAGTTATGAAAAAAGTAATATCACTTGTTTCTTTCGTCACAAAACCTTGTCTTGCACCCCGCTCCTGGAAATGTTTTCATTTCTTTCGTCAAAACACCTTGTTTTGCATCCCCCTGGAAAGATTTCTGCGGACGCTCATGCCAGTTCATCCCCCCTTCCTGCTGGAAGCAGCTTCCCCTCCCTGCCCTCCCTCTCCACCCTAACGTGAAATCAAAACTTGGGGATGACTCTCCCCTAGTTATTGTTATTGTTATTATTGTTATTGTTCATGACAATTTATATAGCGACGTAGCATAGCAAGGGCCAAAGTCAAAAGCGCTTTACAAAAAACAAAAAACTAGCTTTCTTAGGAAGCATTTGCTTCCTTCTCCCTCTCTGTGAGCGACCCTGGAACCTGGTCACCAAAGGCATGCCATAAAGTATTATTCTGTCGACTGAAGTCATAGCCACTGGTGGCGACTCTACAAGTTATCAGTAAAAGACTGCTGAACGATGAAAGTGAAAAGAGGGCATCAGTAAAGTGAGCGGTCTTACCTTAGAGTCGAAGATGGCCTGCCGTCTTCCCCGGCGCTGTGGAGGGGGTGTCGCCGGTTCCGTGTCGCTTTCGTCCGAGACTCCTGACGCCGAGGCAGAAGTGCTCTGGCGTCTCTTGTTCTGTCGCGAAAAACACCGGAAAACAGTGCGATCGACTTTCAACGGTTCGTTTTAGAAGCCGACGCGAAGTTAGAAACGAAGAAAGTCCGTACGAATCATAGAGAGCACTTTAAATAATCTGGATCGAATCTTTTACAGCTTCGGTTCATAAGAAAGATCTTTGATCTTATCAATTGTATAACAACAGAATGCGAAATTGTTAGTTGAATCCAACAAATCTTATGTTTTCTGAATCGAATAAAGATGTCTTTAACGTCTTCAGTTCTCTGAGAAACCGCTTTATCTTGTCAATTGTATAATAACAGAATGCGTTATTGTTAGTTAAGAATGATGTTTATCTTATGTTTTCTGTATTTACGAATAAAGATGTCTATAATGTCTGTCAGTATGTCCGGGGTTCCGTAAATGTTTCGTAACGCCGTTTTTATAGTTTACCTTTCACTTTTTTACT
>CM030843.1:5591304-5633804 GCA_018105865.1 Metaphire vulgaris
TCTATTCCTCTCTCACCTTTTTCCTCCTCTCTCCCTCCCTCTCTTTCATCCTCCTCTCTCCCTGTCTTTCTATTGCACGCCTGCCTGCTCACCTGATCTGTCTAGAGACGAAGTGACGACGAGTGACGGAACGTAGCGTTGGAGGACAGGAGAGATCCGGGGCGAAACGAGGGTGTCGCCGCGCATCAGCAGATCGCTCGGAGTAAGTTTCTCCCAGTTGCCGTCGCCGTCGCCGCCGCCGCCGCCGCCGCAGTTCGCCCGCCTCTGATCCTTCACAAACATCGGTCTACAATCAGAGAAGGCGATCGCAGGACTTAAATCAGTCGCAAGACGCAGTTATGTCGATGGCGTAGCCAGGATTTTCCTAAGGGGGGTTATGGCTCCCATCCACATGATTTCCCAACTTCGGAAAATCCTGACAAGCAAAAAATGCTATCATCATCATCATCATCATCTTCTTCTTCTTCTTCATCTTCATCATCATCATCATCATCATCATCATCATCATCATCATCATCATCATCATCATCATCATCATCATGCTTCCCGTCACTGAACAATCCTGACAAACAAACAAAAGTCGTCAACTATTAGTTTGCTTTGCTTTAATAAGCGAATTATATATAAGTATAGGATCCGGCGCAAATATACAGTATACGCAATAAAAAAATTTGGTCGAACAGCGAAGGGGAGTTTAACCCTCCCCCCCTTGGCTACGACCCTGAGTTAGGTTCTCTGCAGGGGATGGATGTTATGTAGTCGTAGACTCGTTCGGCACTGAGTTCGAAAACTGCAGGCCAGAGATGACTACGGGTTAATGGGTCAGATTAGTGAATGGGTCTTAATCCACGACCCAGAACATTAAAAAAGTTCGGGTTCAGTCATTTAGTGTGTGAAATTTTAAGTTCACTTTCATTGGCATATAAATATTAGCAATGTGTAAGTTTTGTCCCTATACTCTGTAAGGGTGACTTCACTCTTGATATACTTGTGTTGGTAAATTTTTGATTGGTTTACTCTACGGAAGGAAGGCCTGGAGGATCATTTGGCAATAACTGGAAAAGTGGAGGGAAGGAGCAAAAGAGGATGGCAGAGAAATACCTATGTAGACTTTCTACGAGAAGGAATTGAGAAATTGCGTTTTCAGCGCTCCCTGAAAACATACTTGATACCGGACGGCGCTAAGACGGAAAGGTAAATAAAATGGACCATGTAGGCCTACTGGATACCGATTGTCATCTTTTCGTACAAAACGCCCACAGCGCACATAGGATCCGATGATACTGTATCATCCGAAAACTTCATCCGTACGTCAATCACTCTCTTCGTGTAAAACGATATAGTCTACAAGCCGTCTACATTGGCGTAGACGAATGCCCGTAGACTGCTCTACGTGCAGCTGTGGATCAACTTAGACTTTGATCGACAAATTGCGAAATTATCTTTTCAAAGAAAACGCAACACAGACATAAAGTAAATCTACCGTCAGACGTACACGCACAAACGCACGCACATACAAACAAACATAATCTAAGTTGTGTGTGTGGGTGGGTGGGTGGGTGGGTGGGTGTGTGTGTGTGCCACGAGTAAATAAAAATTCTCCGCCGTTGACTTCGCGGTGGCTTCGATAAAACGTCAATTTCAATTTGCATGCTTTACAGAGCCCTGAATAGATTTGGGATGAAAGTCCTATTGACGCGCGGTTACTAATTTTGGATTTTGTTTCAAAATACTGAAAAATTTCTTAGAGTCAAAAAGACGCACGCAACCACCACTACACCACTACTACTACTACTACTGCTACTACTACTACTACTGCTACTACTACTACTACTACTACTACTACTACTACTACCACTACTACTACTACCACTACTACCACTGCTACTACTGCTACTACTACTACTACCACTGCTGCTGCTGCTGCACTGCTGCACTGCACCACCACTGCTGCTGCCACTGCCACCACCACTGCTGCTGCACCACTGCACCACCACCACCACCACCACTGCACCACCACTGCTGCTGCACCACCACCACCACCACCACCACCACCACTGCTGCTGCACCACCACTGCACCACCACCACTGCACCACACTGCACCACCACTGCACCACCACCACCACCACCACCACCACCACCACCACCTGCACCACCACCACCACCACCACCACCACCACCACCACCACCACCACCTGCTGCACTGCACCACCACCACCACCACCACCACCACCACCACCACCACCACCACCACCACCACCACCACTGCACCTGCTGCTGCTGCTGCTGCTGCCACCACTGCCACTGCCACCACCACTGCCACCACCACCACCACCACCACCACCACCACCACCACCACCACCACCACCACCACCTGCACCACCACCACCACCACCACCACCACTGCCACCACCACCACCACCACCACCTGCTGCTGCTGCACACACCACCACCACCACCACCACCACTGCTGCCACCACTGCTGCCACCACCTGCTGCTGCACCACCACCCACCACCACCACCACTGCTGCTGCTGCTGCCACCACCACCACCACTGGCCACTACCACCACCTGCTGCACCACCACCACTGCTGCTACCACCACCACCACCACCACCACCACCACCACCACGAATGATATGGATATGCAGTACGTGGGCTCCTGTTTCATTAGAATCACTCAGAATAGTCCTTCCTTTTCGGAGTGTCTCGTAAACGCCAGAAAATCATCGAGACAGTTCTTGTTGTTGTATCTGTTGTTATATCAACGCCCAGATTCCTAAGCTTGGCGCTTATTGAGCGTCAGACCAAATGAAGGGACATTGGCACGTCGGAGCGCTGATATCCCGGGCAGTTACCGGAGACGGTTGGCGTCGTAGGCCCTGATGCAGGCGGCTTGTTCGCATTGCCACACCCCGCCGCGGGCGACAACCCCTGAATATTTCCGAAACTCCAGATTTCGCAACCTAAGACTTGTGCGCATCTAACATCCTTATCACTAATCCTGTCGATTTGGAGTTAGGCAATACCCGTGTTTGTGCGTGTGTGTGTGTGTGTGTGTGTGGGTGGGTGTGTGTGTGTGTGTCTGGTCCAGTGTTTTATACAGACCTGTTAGGAGGGGATATCCCCAACCTCAAAACTTCCCCCCCCCCAAAAAAAAAAAATTCCAGCACTTACACAAATTTTGCATTGAACTGTGTCTTTTCCCCTCCAACCAAGTCGATCTCCCCCGAAAGCCTCAATCCCCCTCCCACCCAAAGGCCTGGAGTTTGGACAAAACACTGGTGTGGTCTAAAAGACGTTTTGCCAAATGGCATCCAGCCTATCTGGCAGCGACCGGTGTAAGACGGCGATGGTTACACGATTGTTATTGATGAGACCAACAACAACGGATGGCGTGAGTTTTCGCTTGTGTCAAGGTCATTCCGAGGCCGTATAATCTGGCGTTCCGGTCACGTTTGTGACTAGGCAACATATGCCAGTCGAGTGCCACCCACAGTGGCGTGCAGAGGGAGGGGGCGCGTGGGGCGGTGGCCCCGAGCATCCACTATATGAGGAGGAGGAGGGGGCGTCCAGATTGACTCGAAGACCTTTTTTGCTCGTCAAAACAGGTAATAGGGCAGCCAAATTGACTTTGGCCCCCGGGGCATCCACCAGTCTCCCTGTGCGTCACTGGAATGCCGTCATAATGGTTCACGAAGTCTTAATGAAATTTGGCTTAAAATCTAAAATGTGTAGCATCTTTTTGGTTTCGCTGCTTTTAGCAAGAACCCAAAAACCGGTCTTAATTCCAAAATGTATTTATTCATGATTTCGTAAACTAAACATGATCGAAAAGGGAAACTGTTTGGTTGAATCTATTACAAAATAAGAGGCGCTGCTTTTTCTTAACGCAGTACATGTTTTATTTATTTATATTAACTGTGAATATTAACTACCGATTATATATTTTTAACTAGACCTACTAAAATACCGTCAACAAGTCTTAGGTTTGCCAGCTCGAGTTAAACTGAGGCTTAGTTCTAATGGGAAAAACTCACTGTTGGTTTTTTGTAATCCTTTTTGAAGTTTTAAAGTCGCGTCTGACATAGTAGGCTCATATAGTGAGCAGATTTAATAGTTAAAAAATCGGAAAATATCGTTTTAATTATGCGTCTCCTGTCGTCAAGGCAACCGCGCCTGCATGGCTGCCTGGCTCTCCTGTTCAGTTGGCAAAACCATCGAAGTCTATAATTGTGCCCCTGTAGGTGTCGTGTCGAATGTGCCTGCTTTGCCCATCTGATGCGAATTAGACAGATTCAGACGCGGGCAATTGCCCAATTAGCGACGAAACTGCGAAAATCGGGGGCGTGGGAGGGGGAGGGGTAGAGTAGAAACGACGTCGATTGATAGATAGCCTCTAAGGTCTCGAGCGAATCCGAGAATCTCTTCGAAATCAGAAACCGTGGACGCTAACGAGGATAGAGTCGATCTAAAGTCGACTGTGAGTTCGACTGTTGTCGAGCAATTTATTATATTATAGATCAGCTCTGCTCTTAAGACCTTTCTGAAAATTTTGCTCGGTCTTGTTGAAAATAGTCAAATACAGTCGGGAGATTAATCGTATTTTCGATCGGCGCAGAGAGAGGAGAGAGAGGAGAGAGGAGAGAGAGAGAGAGAGGAGAGAGAGAGGAGAGAGAGAGAGAGAGGAGAGAGAGGAGAGAGAGAGGAGAGAGAGAGAGAGAGAGAGAGAGAGAGAGAGAGAGAGAGAGAGAGAGAGAGAGGAGAGAGAGAGAGAGAGAGAGAGAGGAGAGGAGAGAGGAGAGAGGAGAGAGGAGAGAGGAGAGAGGAGAGAGAGAGAGAGAGAGGAGAGAGAGGAGAGAGATGGGTAGCAGACGTCATTCGAACGTCACTCGGATTATTCGTAATTGATGAATTATTCTTATAGATCAGTTCTCAATTGAGCTTCGGTTTTGCTTTCAACTGCTTTGACTCTGTTACGCTTCTATTCCAACGCTATCCTTTTTGGAGGGGGACACAAAGGCGACGAAATAGACTTAAAATATAAAATTTCAGCCTGCAAATTTATGTAAAAAATCAAACGAAAAGAGACACGGCAAATAATTATAATAGTTAAAACGTACCGGCTTGTACCCATCAAAAGCCCTGCAAGTGGGAGCTCTGTGTAGACCACAATTTTCCAACAAACGCCTAACTGCTCGTCGATAGCAGTATTTAAGAGAATTAATTATCAACGAATAAAAACTCTAAAAATCAATTGCTAAACTATCTTCTAAGACGTCAACACTTTATGCAACGTGACCACGTCCCCGCGTGTTAAAGATAAAATCTGTAATCCGATTTGTTTTGTATTTCTTTGTACCTTTCTTCATTGACAGTTGAGAGAAATCGCCTACAAAATGTTGTTCTTGTGGGTACGTGTGTGTGTGTTTGTTTGTGTGTGTGTTTGTTTGTGTGTGTTTGTGTGTGTCCTCTCTCAACCGAGCTTCCTACCCATCGGCCATGGCGGAGTTTTGCTCCGTGTGATTCAGAGCAATACTAATATAATTAATACGTCATTGTCGACTTTGTCGTAGACTCGCCACGAGGCATATCTGAGCGCCGCTTAACGACGCAAATAATTATATATTAAACGTCTGTCGCGGATAATAATGTTCGTTTGTCTTCAGCGGGTGAGATGAAAGAGGATTTTCACGGGTAGACGATTGCTATAGTCATATACAACGACAACAACAACGACGACGATGATGACAAGGGCACACTACAGTCGAGTTTGCGCCTCGACGGCATTCATGAATTTGCCATGTTCTTCTTATCATTTTCTTTCGGTGACGTCAGTTTGCTTGACGGTTAATTCAATCGACCGATATTTACAGCTTTCAAAATGGAAGCAGTGTTTCATACAGGCCTGTTAGGAGGGGAGATTCCCCCCCCCCCAAAAAAAACTCAAAATCCCCTCCACCAAAAAAATCCCAGCACTTACACAAATTTTGCATTGAACTGTGTCTTTTCCCCTCCAACCAAGTCGATCCCCCCCCGAAAGCCTCAATTCCCCCCCAAAGGCCTGGAGTCTGGACAAAACACTGAATGGAAGATAAATGGATAGGTGACAATTCGGTCTAAAGAAAAGTCAATCTTTCTTGCGTTTAAAGCTTATTTTTGAGACGAAGATAAACTAACGTTCGAAGACGTTTCTTTTAATTACTTTTAGAGATGCGTTTATTTTGTCCGCAAAAATGACCTGCCAATCCAACAAACGCGCGATAATGATTTCCTGAACAAATTGGACCTTCAATTCAATTCAACTAAACAAGCCGACAAAATTGCGGAAAGTCGAAGGCAGAGAAATCTACAAGAACGACCGTTTGCCATTCTGTACGTGAAAATCTGTTCGGTCGTGATATTTCGACTTACATGTGGCGAAAAGATTATTGTACGCAGTGCTTTCTTTCTAGTGGTGAAGGTTTTGGAACTCGTTTCACATCTGTTTTGTCGTAAGAAGTATGTCATAGATAGGCCTATTAGTAGAATAACAGTACTTCGTATATTTATATACAATGTAGCTCGTTGTTTTTAAACTGCCATTTACGCTGTTTCCGTGCGTTTCCATTGAAAAAGAACCGATTTCTGAATAAAACATGCACGCATTATTGCATATCGATATAGGCCCAGCGCTGAAAGTCTGTTTAAAAAGGTGTAAGAGCTCTCTTGGCGCTGAGGTGTGTTAAGTACAGCAGTATAGTACCCTTTGTACGCGCACCCTCGTTAAATCTGAATACTATCTAAATTTCTATAGCGCTTTTAAAATCTTAGTTTAATAGTTTTGCAACAATTACACGGTGCTTTAACAATATTGGAACAAATATTGAAGAATTATGAAGGGGAAAAATTTTCATGGTCCAAAAGGTGCCGGAGCTCAGCTCCGCCGCGCAACGGGCTGACTTTCAGCACTGTATAGGCCTAAACGAATCTGGCAAAAAAGTGGTGGGAACGCCGTTTCCATGCATTTCCACTGAAAAGAGCACTGATTGTACTTCTAACATTTTTTAATCTTTCCCCATAAGAACAAACAACTTAAGAATCATTCGAATATAGACAAAAATTCAAGAACGAAGAGAAACCATTAGTCAACTATCTTAGCATTAATAATGATGATGATGCTGATGCTGATGATGATGATGCTGCTGCTGATGCTGATGATGATGATGATAATAATAATAATAATAATAATAATAATAATAATAATTTAATTTCTTACTCCAAAATGTCGACGTGCCCCTATTCCGAAATCCTGGCTACGCCATTGTGACTTGCAAGCACTGTTCAAACGAAGACTACCACTTTCCACTTGTGCGTCTATTACAGATGCTTCGTATTTACTAACTATAGTCAGGCCCAAGAAATCGCAAAAGCCAATGTTGAAGCAATTGGCGAGTTGAGACTTTAATGGAGACCACGTACTGTATAGTCTGTTATACCGTCGCACTCCAGTGCATTTTAAGCGTTGCAATTAACTAGGATTTTTCACAGCATCTGGCTGGCTAACGAGGCGTGAAATTGATTGCAGTTGAAAGTCTGAATTTGAAAACTTCTGCAAACTGACAGGCGTCAACTGGATTCAACCTAAGCATGATACTGTCTACTGAAATACATATACTGCATTCTCCTTTCTAATCTTCGCAAACAATTTCTTTCAAAAACGTTTTATGGTTTGACATTAAAATCCTGAGATCACATGGGTTGAGTTAACCATGGGCTGGTTGGGTTGGATTGGGTCAGACTTTTCCATAGTAATGGCGGGTTGGGTCAGAAAATAAGTCATGGTTTAAGAAGTTGTAATGTATTACGGTGGGTTGGGTTGGGTCAAGTAATCCTATAACCGGCATGGGTTGGGCTGGATGCTTAATGGGTTGGGTTGGATAGGGTTCTTAAAAACTGGACCCATGGACATCTCTGATCAAATCCGTGATCTCGTGAGTTGGTTGACTTTTCGTTACGTGTATGAGAAACTGCATACATTAAAACAGGTACAGTATAAGTGAGCGTAAATATTGTGATAACTGTAAGTCAAATTCCCGTACAGTTTCAAATCACTTCCCGAATGACATGCAGTTACCCTAGTTTAGACATTGACGAGACATATCAACCAAATCCAATGGCTAGTCCATGCTATATTAGGCCTATGTCTGCTTGCTATATTATAGGCCTACGTGTGATGCATTGATATTCTTATTATTATTATTATAAACGCTATGTTGTCTAAATTAAACAAATTAACAACATATGTGGACGCATTCACTTTTATAATTGACTGCTGATGTAAGCTAACTCCAACTTTTCCAAACATGCCCAGGCATGTACGTGCTGAAATTTTTCACAGAACAACTTCCAGCCTGGTCTCAGTCATGCCTGGAAAAGCCCAGTTTGCGAAAAAGCATTTTATTGTTGCGCAACTCTTACAGAGACGTAACTTCTTGACTTGAAATAGAGTTTTTAAAAAAACCTGAACAGATGATTATTTCGCAAAAACGGCAGGTTACGTGACGGGCAAATTCTGAATTGATAATGATATTCGTGATCGGCAAGCTAAAATCTATCTTGCAAAACAGCCAATATAGAGTTGAGGAAGGAAAAATTGTGTTGTTGGTTATATAATTTAATTATAAAATTAAAAATACAATTTAATTTATTATAATATTTTACAGTGGTTTTCACACAGGCTTACTTAGCTTCCAAAACCACACTTTAAATCACATTATTATTATTATTATTATTATTATTATTATTATAACCGACAATGAGCAGTCGAAAACTACATTGTTCTGTTTTATTCGTCAGACATTCTCCACTTATAGGGCTTCTTTGCGGCATGGGCTTCGCCGGTTTCGATCTGTCGTTGCCGTCAACTGCGACACAATTCCACATCGTTCCCGACCAAAACATACGTCGTGATGTGTCATTTCCCGTGTCACTCCAAGTTTCCCAAATTGACAAAAGTTCGTCCACGTTCGTAAACTTCGTTCGTCCATTTGCGTAAGAAATCAGATTCCAACGAACGAATGCGTCGAAATTTGGACAAAAATTAAAATTCTATTATTATAATAGGCTAAATCGTCGTTGTCGTTAAATTTAAGTAATATTTTTCAGTTGAACGCCTTACTTAGACGGACATCAAGAAAAAATAATTAATTAAGATTTTATAGCGCCTTTTTGTAATGCGCTTGGTTTCTGTCGATGGTCGATATAAATATATCTTTTCTAAGTCCTCGAGACTCGAAAGTGCTAGGGCAAAATGTCCGCGGACAAAATGTCACGAACAAAATGTCACGGAAAAAATGTAACCCTAACTCTAACCCTAACCCTAAACCGTGACATTTTGTCCGTGACATTTTGTTCGCTGGCATTTTGTCCCCATGACATTTTGTCCGTGACATTTTGTTCGCTGGCATTTTGTCCCCATGACATTTTGTCCGTGACATTTTGTCCGGCCACGGATCCGAAACGCCAGAGCTCGATGCAAAAGCAGTGTTTGAGCGAAGGGCTTCATACTACTCCCACCGAAACATTTTCACCCCGTAGTGGGGTATGGGGAGGACGACAGAACCCCCGAACCTCCCACCTGGAGTAGGAGGCCTCGTCCAGTCGAGGTTAAACCCTCCAATTTCCAGACAAATCGAACATTGCGAGGAAGTCGGAAAACCTTTCAATTAAGAGCAACGAAATCCAGTTGACAAAAATCCACCATCTAGAAAATGACAAACACCGATAAACGCGACAAGTAGAGAAATGGAACGGGAGAAAGAGATGTACAAACAGCCGGTCAGAGCGGTTAAAGAGCAGATAAAAAACAATCGAACACGGCGACCGAACGAATAAAGAGAGAGAGAGACACACACACACAGACAGAGACAGCGAGACCACAGAGAGAGCGCAAGAGAGCAGAACTGATGAGGAAAAATCTGGCAAAGAGACACGAAACCTCCATTAACCTAAAAGTCGTCTCATTCTCTTCCATTTCTCACTCCAACAGTCGTCTCCTCCTCCTCCTCCTCCTCCTCCTCCTCCTCCTCCTCCTCCTCCTCCTCCTCTTCTCTGTTTCGCTTAATATTTTTAGTTTCGACGCGTGTCGAACGAGAAGCGCAAGACGTCTGTTGGTGTTTCAGCGAGACTGGATTCATTCGAATTCAAAGCAGATCCATCGAAGCCCATCGCGAAACCCTACCGCTCCCAATATAGAGCGCAAAGCAACACAGAGGGAAGAGGAGGAGGAGGAGGAGGAGGCGACGACTGCAGGAGAGAGACAAAGAGGTGGCGGAGAGGAGGGAAGAGAAGAAGAAGAAGAAGAAAGAAGAAAAGATAGGCGCGGAGAGCCCTTGATCAGGGTCGATGTGTATGTATATGCTTTTATAGAAGTCTGTACAGCGTCGATCTGCCTTTGTGAAATCGAATGAAAGCAGCGACGGCGTTGGAAACAGCACTTACCTTTTAAGAAGAACATCTAGGTTTTGACAGAGGAGAGAGGATGGAGGAGAGGAGAGACGAGGGGATCTAATGCTCAAGTAAATAGAGGTATGGTAATGAGCGATAAGAGAAGACTGCCGAAGGTTTTGGTTGAAAGCGCTGATCCCTGGCACCCGCTATAGACGATAAATTCGAAGCGTTGAACATTAGCGACGATTTTATCGAGTGTCTAACTCAGTGTTAGGATTTAGAAATAGACTTTACTGTAATAATAGTAGGATAACAGCTTTTAAATGTTGCTAATTTCAGTATTTTGTGATACATACTCTCTCGCACGACACACACACACACACACACACATATATATATACATACATACATACATACATACATACAGCATACAGTGAGCGTCAATGCAACACAGAGACGATATATATTTTTAGAATTTATTTATTTATATATTGATATATATTATAAATAGGTGAATAGCCGCGAACGACCATGTTTAGTAGCTGTTATAAATGGATGGTTTTTCAAAAGGTAGATCGCAGTGTATGTTGAAATCACCTGAGATGATGATTTCAGAGAAGAGATGATACTGTTACATAAGAGATTGGAATTCTCTCACCCTCTCTCTATCTCTCTGTCTCTATTTCCGTGTCTTTTTTTTCTCTCTCTCTCCTCTCTCTTTCTTTCTGTGTCGGTCTGTCTGTCTGGCTCTCCTCGTCTTCCTTCCATTCTCTCTCTCTCAGTGGCGGTTCCAGGATTTCTTGATGGGGGACGAAATTAATTCATAGGAAGTTGGTGGGAGGATGAAAATAGAAGGAAGAAAATAAACTTTGTCGAAAAGGCTGACAAAAGGGAATTTTGATCCCTAATTTTAATCCACTTTAATCGAAAAATAAGTTGACAAGCAATAAAAGGTCATCCGCAGTTTTCCCTCCTAATTAAGTTCGGAAGTCCGGCTGGAGGGGGTGGGGTGTGTGCATCCCCACTCATCCCCCACGTGGAACCGCGCCACTGCGTTCTCCCTCTCTCTCGCTCTCTAGCTCCAATCAGTCCAAGTCCGTCTGGAGAATTCCAGTAGCACGAGATGGTTTGGGTATTCCTTTCGATTGCGCACTTATCCTGCTCCCGTCGTTGGCGTGATTCGCCGTTTTCACTCGCGCGGATGCAACTAGACACCGCTCTTATAGCAGCATTCGATTGATTCCATCAATGTCTTCGACAGCCTCAGAGACGTTCACTTCGCCTCCTCCTCCTTCTCTTCCTCCTCCTTCTCTTCCTCCTCCTCCTCCTCCTCCTCCTCCTCCTCCTCCTCTTTCTGCACCTCTTCCTCTTTCCTGTCTTCCTCTTCTTCTTCGTCGTTCTCAAGTTTTCCCATCGACCGCGCCAGAGTAGATAAATATATACTGCAGCGCCATCTATTGACTGACAATCTGTCATCAGTCATGCCGCGCCGTGATGTCCCCGATTCTGGACAAAAGTCCTCGAGAATGACTCCCCCACCCACCCATTCGCCCTTTGTGAAGAGTCCATTGAACTTAGAATTCCCATGCACCCAAACGATCAAAATTTGTTTATATATATATATATATATAAAATATATATATATATATATATATATATATATATATATATATATATAATCACAGCCATAGAAAAATCATAAAGACGAGTTTATTTTCAAATAAGACAAACCGCTGCCGTCGTCTGACAGCAATTCTGATTAAGCACGCTGCAATAGAATGATTGCTGTTTGCTTCCACCGCCATGCACCCACCTGCACTGCAATAGACACGTCTAGATTACTATGATTTATGTGGCGCCTTTAATCGTAAAGCCTGTTCGCTCTTATAGTTTTTCGATGTTATTTCGTTGGTCGATCGCGAGCTGTTGGTGACTGGTGGTTATTAATGCATGGGCGGATCCAGAAATTCTGATTGCGGGAACTTTTTATTCCATTCCCCATTTTTGACTTGTCTTGCTCTTTCCATATAGATTGGTGCGTTTTGTTAAAATTCTTGAAAAAGAGAAAAGACGACACCCGCTTATTTTTGCGTGTCTTTATAAATTTTCGGCTTTTAACCATGATGAGAAATTAGCAAATTAAATATTAGGACGAAATGATTTGGGGGTATAAATTTGGGGCGAATATATAGTTATATATATTATATATACTACTACTACAACAATAACAATAACAATATATGTTATATATATATACTGTATCATGTATATACTTATTTCTGGTGGTATATATACCGATATAACCCCATCGCTACTCCCTGGTACCCAGAGGCGTCGCATCAAAGGAAGCCCGGAATGTCCAGGCATCCTCACAAAAATCTTGTGTCTAAAACTGTCATAGCATTGCGTGTCAAGAAGAGTTTAAAATTGTTGCATTTGCGTTAAGTCGTTTACTAGTATAGGCTACTATAGGCTTACACTCAACTGGCAAATTCAATTTTAAGTGTTAAAAGACACGGAGAAAAATCTGTTATACATCAGTAAAATTTATATCAGGGCGTCGGAAATGGGCACCCCCCCCCAAAAAAAAAATGCTGCCCAACTGCACCACTGCCTATGTCCCTCCCTTGAATCTGTCTATAGGCTAATGTATGCCTATTGTTGAAAGTAGTCTAAGGACTAAATCCACTCTGCGGTAGCATCTCTACTTTCGAACGAAACCGATAGCTTATTATTATTATTATTATTATTATTATTATTATTATTAACGAAACCGATATTTCCATTATTATTATTAATTGGCGTCCGAGAAGCGATGACTCATTCATTGCTGACGTCAGAGTTAAAAATAGTCCCAAGTAAACGGGAAGACGATTGAAAGTGTCAAACATCAACGACGAAACAGGAATGGATTTCTGTCGAAACTGAACAGAACCTAACATCGACATAATTGTATTTGTCACAACCATTATCAGCAAGGATGCTTTTGCTATTGCATCCACAATTTATGTGGCGCCACTACATTTCACCCACACACGCATACACACACACAAACACATAACATACTATATATATATATATATATATATATATATATATATATATATATATATATATATATATATATATATATATATATAACAATAACAGGGTTTATAGCGGTTTAGTAGGATCTGTCCTGCGTGAAAACTATATCATTGAGATTACTATCGCCCGGAAACAAACACAAATTATCTGAAACCAATCCCGATAATAGCAACACGAGAACCTAACTATATTGAAAGCAGCGACGTATAGCGGCCAACCGGGTTATTCTGTTGCCACTGTCAACAACGACGGTCACCGCTTCATAGCCATCGTCATGTCGTCATTATCATCGTCATCGTCATCATCATCATCATCATCATCATCATCGTAAATTTCGCAGACAGTTTCAGCAGTCAGACGTCGACTAACCGATCGAGGGATTGACTGAAGAGCGAAGATTCCTCCTCGGTCTTCGAAAATGCGTTCGCTCTGCGTCGGTGGAACGGTCCTCCTCCTCCTCCTCCTCCTCCTGCGCTGGTTCCCTGCGCATCCAGCGGCGGCGGCGGCGGCGGCGGCACCGTCGTCTTCCTCGGGGACCTCGGGCAGCTTGACGAGTCGCCCGCCGCTGCTAGAACGCCCCTCGTCACGGCGGTCGCCTGCTGGGAGGAGAAGAGGTCGTAGAAGGAAGGCGGCGGCGGCGCGGCGGCGGTACCACCGTGTCGCTGCCGGTCCTCTCGGTCAAGGGCGACGTGTGTGGGGGTTCTCGGGGGGTCGAATCCCGACGGGTCGACCAGTCCCGGCGACGACTGCCCTCCACCTCCCCACCTCCGGTGATGAGAACGCACTGAACGGCGGCATTCCGCCGATGAAGGACCCGCGGACTGACGACGGCGTCCGGGTCGTAGCCGAGGTTGTCCTGGACGCTGCTGCTGCTGCTGTTGCTGGTGGCGGCGGTGGCGGCGGTGGCGGCGGTGGCAGTGTTCTTTTTACGGGTGTTTGACCTTGAGAGTCCAAAGGACGATCCGATGACTGAACGACGCGTTACCTGTGACGACGAATCCATTGCCGACGATGACGCCGTAGAGATAGATAGATAGATAGATAGATAGATAGATAGATAGATAGATAGATAGATAGATAGATAGACAGACAGACAGAGACGGTGAGACAAGTTGGGAGACTTTAGATTTTATCACGCAATGCTGCTGGTTTTAGTCTCTGGGTTTTAGTCTCTGCCTTTTCTTCTACTTCTTCTTCTTCTTCCTCTTCTTCTTCCTCCTCCTCCTCCTCCTCCTCCTTATTTCGCTATTTTTCTATCGTGCTGCTTTTCGTTCGTTCTTCCTCCTCCTATTCCTCCTCGCTCGCTGAACCAGCTTCTTTGATTTAAAGGGGCAGAAGGAAATGTGAAACCAGGCATGAGGTACGAGGAATTTCCGTCCGACAGTCGATTTGTTCTCGCCCAAAGGTCAAGATGGCGGCGCGCTCGCCCTGGAAACGCCCGCAGTCGACCAGAGCTCACTGCCGAGTTCTTCTGATTTCTTCGATAACCGTGATAAATCGTCTTCTGCTCCGTTGCTTCGTCAAATCATTCAATAGATTGCCGGATATAGTTTCAGCTCTTTCTCTAGCACCAGGGATGTCTTTTTCAGTCGAATTGCGTCTTCGTTTCTTACAAAAATCTAATAAAGAAGTTATTTCATTACAATTGGATGGAATGTGAAACCAGGGTTCGGGAATATTTAGGTGAGACCGGAGTAATGTAACTAGTAACTACTATAATAATGTAAAGTTGTAAACCGTAGTCGAAAATATTTAAGAGAACTGAGCATGGGCGGATCTAGGGTGTTTAGCGTCCTTGGCAGGGGCGGTCAAGAATTAAAATAAGCAGGTTATCAAATCTTTAATTGACAAATCATGACATTTTATTGACGCAAGATTCAACTACCAGGCACTTTTCTTGCTTTTACTGATGCGAACTGGTTTATGACGCGCTTAAAGTCAGTTTTCTTCCTTTCATACTCTTTCTACGCTAATCTAATCTAATCTAATCTAATCTTAAACTTCTATAGCGCCACTTTCATAATGCACAGGAGCATCAACCGATGGCACACCAAATCCAAATCACTAAAGATCCAGGTCAAATCCAGGGTATCCGGCCGGACAAACGGGTGACAGTCTATGGTGGATAAGCCCGGTAGTCTATGGTGGATAAGCCCGGTAGTCTATGGTGGATAAGCCCGGTACGCTGAGTAGATCAAGATCACAGTTTTTTTGGCGCCTCTTTCAAATGACCTACCTGCCATACCCTAGGTAAGTAAGTAAGTAAGTAAGACGAAATTTCTATTGACACGCCACTGGGACCATAGGCGGATTTTATTAAAGGCCAGGGTAGGCTTAAGCCTACCCAACTAAACCCACCAAAACAAAAAAATGCTGCTGGATGGCACGCGTGCTGGATGGCACCCCCAGACGCCCAGGCTAGCCTACCCAAATATTAAACTCTAAACCCGCCTATGACTGGGACTGAGAACCCATTGGAAATTTTACGTGATTACGTTTAGGATGATTACTGTTGCTGTAAGTAGAAGCAAGTGAGATTGAGCTTAAATCTTGAAGTGCAATTAGAGTAGACTGCGCTTAGCCTCACCAAGTGTATATATTAACGACTGACTGAAATGGATGAGATGCCGTGGGTGAATTTATGCTATCCAATTAGACTAGACATAAGTATGTGTCATTATAATGCCATAAGAAGAATCCACTTGCGCTTCTGAAAATGCGACCATTTGCCTGCCTTGAAACCTTATAGACAATGTGTTCGAATACGATTTTTCATAAACTGCTATTTAGCATTAGATTCAACATTTAAATCTTGCTTCAATCATTTAAGTCAAATGAATGTCAAACTATTCAGAAGAAACGTATTGCAACAGATAAGCAGGCAGACAGACAGACAGACAGACAAACAGACAGGTCTAAACACCCAGTTATTCACAGACTAAAAATGATGACTATAGCTTTCGGCGTATTTAGCGCGCTAACGACAAAGATGGAATTATTAATCAATTTCTCTAGAGTCTATAGAAGTCAATTGCTAGTATTCTTATAATTATACTAGCAATTATTTTCAAAAGAGAAATTCTTTGGGTTCTTTCTGAGATTAAGAATGTAAAAAGATTTCACAAATTAGCATGAATTCTGCTAAAACTATATATATATATATATATATATATATATATATATACCAGCAGTGGGGGAATATGTTCAACGTGTTGGGATGAGTGGGGATGCATGGGGATGTACTTTTGTTTTGTGAAACCTATTTTTGGGTAAAAGTCATATATATATATATATATATATATATATATATATATATATATATAAAGTTATATATATATATATAAGAGTTACATTGGCAAAGCATGATAGACTATGGATTTTGATTTGCATGCTTGCCGTTTGTACGTGCAGGTTCTAATTTGAAAGACAAGACATGCAATATCTGTATACGTGTAATATAAGAAACCGTCTATTAGTTGGATGATATTCGTTGGATAATTAACTATTTCCAGATAAAATGCGGTATTCTCATTGATCTTTGTGTGTATTTCCAGCCATGTATTAAATTTTAACAATGTCTTACAGCATCTGTTACAAGTGGCTGTTCCACGTGGAGGAGGATGAGTGGGGATACATCCCACACCGGACTTTTTTGCTTGTGAAACCTATTTTTGGGTAAAAGTCTAGTAAAACTACGGGGAAAAAACTGAGGATGACCTTTTTATGCTTGTCAACGTATTTTTCGGTAAAAGTGTAGTAAAATTAGGAAAACATTCCCAATTGTCAGCCTTTTTCGGCACAGTTTGTTGATTTTGTCCTTCTATGAATTCAATTCATCCCCCACCAAGAAATCCTGGAACCGCCACTGTCCGTTACGCTAGCTACTTAATCTAAACTTCTTAAGCAGTAAATGCATGTTCCAGTTTGCTCTGTCTTATTTCGAGCGTTGCTTACCTTCGAAAACGTGACTTACGGTATTTCTTGTCTTACATGAACTTCGTTTATGTCACGTACAGTTGATTCGCTGCAAAGTCAACGTTTTATCGACTTCGGGAACCGATATTTGAGGGGCTAATCGAGCCTGTTTTCGTTCGAAGCACGGTCGTTTGACGCTAACAGATTAAGAACGAGATTACCTCTGAACAAGAGACGAGCACCCGATCTCCTCCTACCGCCCACTGAACGCTTATGAATTTCTTCCGACGATCGCTCATCACCAAAAAGCCAGCAATGGCAATCTACGACCATCTGCTGTGCTTTGCGCCGCTGTCCTTGACACGCACACGCACACACACACGCATGCTCTCTCTCTCTCTCTCTCTCTCTCTCTCTCTCTCTCTCTCTCTCTCTCATTCGAGGCTCGCGCTGTTTTGCTGCCTCCGAAGCCGAAATAACGTTAGAAGAGACGAGTCTGTGTGCAGAGACCAGAGGCGCAAAGTTTTCAACGGGGGAAAAGAGCAAGCGATGAGTCGGGTCGAATTTATTATTTGGCGTTGGTCTGTCTTCTTCTTCTTCTTCTTCTTCTTCTTCTTCTTCTTCTTCTTCTTCTTCTTCTTCTTCTACTACTACTACTACTACTACTACTACTACTACTACTACTACTACTACTACTACTACTCAGGGCGCGATTTGTGGGGGCGAAGGAGGAATCCCCACTGCCCAACTGCATCCCCTACTGCTACATCCCCACCACTACATCCCCACTGCTACAGTTTCCAACAACTACATCCCCCCAAGCTCGACATATCTCCCCACTGCTCCAGGTCACAAATCGCGCCCTGCTACTACTACTACTACTACTACTACTACTACTACTACTACTACTACTACTACTACTACTACTACTACTACTACTATGACTGCTACTACTACTACTACTACTACTACTACTACTACTATGATTACTATGACTGCTACTACTACTCCCACACAGTTAGTTCTCTCTTTCCACACCTGCTTTCGGTTATTTGTTATTTATAGTGCTCCGCGTACGACACGCAGCGTGTGTTTGTTTGTTGTGTATAGCAAAATGCCGACGTCGGGTTGTTCAACGCAAAAGATATACTCTTGAGATAATGTATAATTAGCCGTCTGTGCGAATTCTTTTGCTCCGCTATTCAAATATTTTGTCTTGAAACTATCTTTTTCTGATTCATGATGGCAAAATTCTACTATAACTTCTAATGCTGACAGGTGTCGGAATGTGACGTAGACTGCGAGGACGATAGATTGCTTATATCGATGGCATATCGTTTCCAGGGAGGTCTAAGCGGTGTGTCTGGCAAGCAAAAATATAGCAAAAATCTTTGATAGAAGTACTTGGAAACAGGGCATCGATTATAATCGAAATGCCTTCAATTTGTCCAATGATTATGCGCTGGAATCAAAATTAGGTCTACAAACTTGGGGAAATAGGTCTACAGAGTGAAGTACAAGTCTACAAAACATGACAACAACAAGATAAATCTACAGAATACAAGAATGAACGTAAGTCTACAAAATATGAAGAAGAAGAAAAGTCTACAGAATACGAAGATGAAAACTCGAAACTTGACTGATTCGTTGAAGAGAATGCCTGACTTGTGCGAATGCAATATTGTACATCATTACGCTCGCCGCGTAATGCTGTATTTTAAGATAAGATTGCATCAGATTTTAATAGTTTTAATTCTCAACATAGTTTCAACAGCCAAATCTTAACCGGAAGCTTAATACGCCCACTGCGCATGCACCAAATTCACACCAGTAAGTATGTAAATAATAGCTTGGAAGAGGATCTCACAACAACATGAATCAAAGACGTGTACCGTGGAGAATACTCCACGACCCAGCTGTAGAGCTCAATCACAGCGGAAAACACCACCTCAGTAGCATTATTATCGATGGAGGGGAGGGGGAGGGGACAAGAACGAGGCGTCCAAGGCATTCACATCAAAAGAACGGCTTAATACTGTACTACGAATCAAAATTTATGGCCAAACTGTCAGAGAACAAGATAGACAGATTGCATACGGATAGGATGCCGTTCTCAACCTGGCGGGATTTTTCCGAGAGGGAAGAACCACGGGGAGACAAAATGCGACAGCGGTGTTTGTCACAATATTGGACAGATGGCTTCTACGTGTCCATATGAAATGCAGGAACTTCCCAATCGAAGCGCCATTATTATTAGCATCGCAGCAGGAACTGTCATTGGCGTGCGGTACAGAGAGGTCAGGGCTTCTCAAAAAGGCGGACCGCGGACCGCAGTTTGGACCGCGGAGGCCTCCTGAACGGACCGCGCCGAGGTCCAACAATTTTATGTTTATATAATAATAATAATAATAATAATAATAATAATAATAATAATAATAATAATAATAATAATCTAATAACTATTAACGAATTTCATACATCGCACTTAAATGATTTTTATTGCTGCAAATTCTATACAAACATTCATATTTCTTAAAACTTCAGAGTTAAAGCGTTAGAGCCAATTCATTCTCATAGCAGTGTTCTAATTTTAGTTGCTATAACATATATTATGGCCAGGTCTACGCACAAATCTGTGGACTGGTAGGCCTATGCCAAGAGATTTATGTCGATTAATTTTAAAACCGTGTACAGTATTTAACTGTAACTCAATGTAAAATGGACGGATATATTCGGGATCCCCGGTTAAGGGGTTAACCCCAGTTAATTAAGGGGTAAATTATTAAATTAACACGAACCTTTTGGTTCGGACCCCGGTAGTGCACATCGTTGCAAATTTCCGGACCGCCATGCTAGCAATTCGAGTATAGCTCTGGTATATAGGCCTATTTAGAGAGAGAACACACGAAAGACTTGTTCGACGATAAATTATTTAACTCATCGTCGCCAATTACTCTTCTCGCAGCTTTCTTGTTTCAAATTACAAAAACAGACACGGTGCCGACCGCTGACAGCGATACAGCCTAGGATATTAAGAATTTATATGGCGCCTGATGTGCACTGACAGCTCTGCGTAAAGAAACCGCCTCTACCAGTTCCCTGTATGTGAATGAATTTCCGAGAACATGATCCAAGCATCTTCTCTTCTTGCGTAATCAACTAGACGTTAGCTCAATGTTCTATATAAATGATATGGTACGATAAATAACACTACGCAACAAAAAAAATATTTTTGTTTGTTCCTGGGTTGATAGCTTGTTTTCCTAGTCCCTTATGCCTAAACTAACTAGAAAACAGTTTTTGTTCCAAACTGAATTTGCTTTTGGGGTCAGGGCAATGATATTTGAAATTCGTGTATTATAGAACACATTCTCGGTTCACATTCAAAGCTGAGCAGACATACTTATTATCCTGGAATATTGCAAGCTGTCCATAAGTTTTTAGATCTGAACAGAATTTTCTATAACCTTCTGGAATCTTCTAGAACCCTGTTGCACTTTCTGGGAGCTTTCAGTTGCATCCATAGACTTTTAAGAGTGCAGGTTCCTTAAGCCAACGTACTAGTGTATCTTGTTGCTGAGTAAGCGAATAGTGACCAGAAAAAATTGATTTAGATGGCATCAAGAGGCTGCTTGCAGCAAACAAATGCATTCTGCTACGTTTGCATCGCACTGGTACTCTATGGCTCTGAGCTCCCCATTCCCATCCTTACAGAGAGGGATCAACTGTCTTCAGAGGAGCGCGTCAAGGCAGATAGCGAGGAAGATATTGCAGATCCAGGATGCAATTGCACAGAAATAGCTGAGATGAGAAAGCCGTACTTCCCCAATCAGAAAGATCTCAACGACCTGATCATAGACCTTAGTCTCACCAAGTGCAATGCTGAGCTTCTAATGTCTAGACTCAAGGACTGGAACTTGTTGGATGAAAGTGTGCAGGTGACAGAACAAAACAAAAACGTCACGAACGTTTTTACAAATTCTTCAGTCAGCTAGATGGGCTGTGCTTCGGCAGCAATGTCACTGGTCTTTTCGCGGCCATAGCAATCATCTTTAACCTGATTGATGGTGCCAATTCATAGAGAGTTCATCCAAGAACCTCAAAGCCATGCTACTTCATAGTGGTAACAAGTACTTGACTCTCCCCATGGCACACTTTGTGCACCTGCACCTCAGAGAGGATTACACCAGTGTCAAGATGTTGCTGAGTGCCTTAAATATGACAACTATGGCTGTTAAGTCATTGGAGACTTCAATATGGTCAAAATGGTGACATTCCTGATGGGTCTGCAAGGCGGTTTCCCAAAATTTCTTTGGGTTTTCTTTGCCTCCAGAACAACCGGGACACCGAGGTCTGAGGTCCACTATTGTAGAAGGGATTGGCCACAGCTGACCACGTTCACCACAGGTAAGAACAGCATCAAGTGGGAGCCGCTGATAGACCGCCGAAAGATGCTCAAACATCAAGTTAGGTCTCATCAAGTAATTTGTTAAGACAAGGAATCCGCAGTTTTCAAATACCCCCTAGAGCTTTTTCCACAGCTTTCGGAGGCAAAAGTCGAAGCTGGCATCTTCGTCGGACCACAGATAAAGAAGATCACATAGCGTGACGTATTCGCCAAGAAGCTGAATAGCGTGGAGAAATGGTCTTGAAACAGTTTCGTTGCAGTATTGGGCCTTGGCAACCACAAGGCTGAAAACTATGAGAGACTGAACCAGTCTCTCATAAAGAACCATGCCAAAATTAGATGCAAAATGTCCTTGAAAGTACATATTCTTCATGCCCACATTGACAAATTCAAGGAAAAGTTGGGAGCCTACCCAGATAAGCAAGATGAACGCTTTCATCAGGATATGCTGGACTCGGAACGTTGTTACCAGGGACGGTATAACAAACACGTGATGGGGACTATGTCTGAAGTATTCATTGAAAAAGCTATTGATAGTACAGACACAAATCTTAAAAAAGCAACTCATTTCTGAATGTTTTAAAGTAATTTTGACTGTTGTTGCTTATTTGCAATTAGTACATAATGTTCATTTTCGATAAGAAAAAATGCACCTTTTCCATTGTATAAATAAACAACTTTTTGTAAGCTGTGCCCATGAAAGCAAATATAATGATGAATATAGCCATGTTTGCAGATCCTTTATACATAGGCAACTGAAATATAACACTTAGAAGCCAGGAACAAAAATCGTGTTACATAGTGTAATAATAATAATAATAAATAATAATAATAATAATAATAATAATAATTATTATTATTATTATGACAACTGGATTTCAAGTGGTCTAGTGAGATATTTATATAATTAAATGATATGGTGAGATTAACAACAACAACAATAATAATAATAATACTAATAATAATAATAATAATAATAATAATAATAATAATAGCTTTTGCACAAAGAGATTTATATATATAATATATATATATATTTATATCTTATATATCTTATATTTATATATTATATAGTATATATGTAGATTAATTATATATATCATATCTTATATTCATATATTTATTTAGATTTATATATTCATATCTGTATAATTTAAAATAGCGATAATAATAATAATAATAATAATAATAATAATAATAAAACTTTTGCACAAAGAGATTTATATATATATAATATAGATTTATATATTTATATCTTATATATCTTATATTTTTATATTACATATTATATATGTAGATTAATTATATATCATATCTTATATTCATATATTTATTTAGATTTATATATTCATATCTGTATAATTTAAAATAGCGATAATAATAATAATAACTGGATTTAAAGTGGTTTAGTGGGTTTTTTCCTGTGTTGAAAAAACAAACTGTTGCCCGTGCAGCATTCTATTCCAACTTCTGTTTGTTCGCTACGGCTGTTACCTTTTTCTTCGTTCGAGAATTTCCGAATAAATGACCCGTTATTATGGTGAATTAAGGAAGTTTGAGACGTTGCAAATTCTTTCCGAAACGAACACATGCGTGATCTCAAAATCTCTTGTGAAAAAAAAACATACCGCAAATATTGTAAGGAAGGCGATATATAGGAAGACTGCTTTGGTGCATGAAACTCCTTAGTAGAGAAAGACTCATTAACTTATTATACGCCTAAGGGTTCCTGCTAATCTTATTAATCAGCTCGGTTTCAATGACCAACGATGCATTAAACTGGTCCTTAGACTAGTCGTGTTTCCTAAGACGCTCACGTGATCAGGAATTTCTGTCTTTCCTGACTTCAATTAGAGACTCGTTTCGTGACAGAGCCTGCTGTGAGCATTTCAGTGGCGTAGCCAGGATTCCGGAATAAATGGAGGGCACTTCGACATTTTTCGGGCAAAAAGAGCAAAAATAGAGCAAAAGAAGGTCGCCGTCTCAAATGCTTTAAAGTCTACTATATGGTGCGTGTTTTCAGTGGCGTCGCCAGGAATTTTTGGTTGGGGGGGGCAAAAGGGGTCTGGCGTGTCAGATTCCTTACCCACCCCTACCCCCCTCTCCACAAAAAATTTTCTCACCGGATTTGCGCGAATCTGGTAGGTGGTCTGGGGCAGGTTGGGGGGGCAGTTGCCCCCATTTGCCCCCCCGTGGCGACGCTAATGCGTGTTTTCCTCGATCGATAATACTACCCTTTCCGCTACCCTAACTGCTCACAGGTTTGGGACGAATCTCACGACCGAGCCCGATCCGAATGGGAGGGGGTCGGGCCTGCACCCGCGGCTACGCCAGTGGAGCATTTTATGCTTGCAGTTTTTGGTATTAAGCAAGTAAGAGAGTGTGCAAAATCGCGTGAATTTATATAGCGCTTCCGAGTGTAGTACTGCAGCTGGTGCTTATTCTTAGGCGCCTAGTGTAAATTTGAAATAGCCACGGCCAAAGGTGGGGTCAGAGGTCAGTCAGGGTCATCTTACCCAAAGGGTCGTCATGGTTGGGACGTTACAGCTATGGATTATAACTATCCATAGCAGTTCCCATTTTCCCAAATGTATGATCTATGTCTATTTAAAACTATCTGTTTTGGGGCGGGTGGAGGCGGTTTGGGAGTGGGTGGAGGTGAGGTGGGTGGAGGTGTTGGGACTCATCCTTGATCGACTATAGAGTTTTGGCTATTCGTTCAAAATCATCATCAAATGATGATATATAATCGTTAAATATAAATTTCTAGCTGGATTTTCAAAAAGAACGAGTCTGTAACGTCGGAGTAACTTCCAAAATTATTATGCAGGGATGAAACCCTGAGACAGGCACGTTAGGCCTACTTGTCTTGACTGGATGCATCTTCTCCTTGTGCCCCGTGCCCAGTAGACGTCAGTATATAGAGAAACACTATACGGGCGAAATGTTTCATTATACGCACGGCCGAAGAGGTTTTAGCGTGAAAATTGCTGGATTTTCCTGCACGTTTAACACGTTGAACGCTAGGGACGTCAACTGACGTCCTTATTTTGGTTTCTGAGGGCGCTAGGGACGTCAGATGACGTCCTTGGTTCAATGCCAAATATTTTAGCTTGTACGGATCTTGGAATCATTCTTATGCTTCCTCTAGCTACTAGAATGAGTGACCGATCAAGAAAAGCAAATTTTATAGAAAATGTATGAATATTTGTCCTATAAACACCTGTTCAAAAAATCACAATATACCCATGCTCCGCCGCCTCAATAACGAAGCTAAATTCGCTCCATACTAATTATAATAGCAGTCTTGGTTTCACTTGAGATAGGTGCGCCGTCTATTGCAGCAGGTGGACTAAATGACCAATCGGAAGCGCCACATTCTACTGAAGAACGTCGATTGGCCTTCTAAAAGGCCCACCTTCTACACCCCACGCCTCAGCTTCAATATAAATACCCCAAATAACTTGTATCACCATAGACGTAATGCCGTCAGCGTTTTTGGACCAGATAATTGAGGTCCTTACTAAGGTCCTGGAATTTATATCGGCTATAGCGTCCATTTTGCCAGTGATGGCCAATTTTATTGCCTTGCATTCTTGACCCGTGACATTGATTGTTTTATCCAATCGCCAGTGTTGAGATAACTACTAGTCCCTGACAAAGTCTACGTAGTGCGGTTATGGAGCACATTACAGACCACCTGCATTTTTTCGTATGAATTGGTGCATACCTGAGGAAAGAGAACGTCATTCTAGTAACAGATGGCTCTAAACATTTGCATCTGTTTCAAGATATTTTCCCTATAGGCGTCTAACGTGATCGGGCCTTGGTAATAATCTAACGGCTGTCACTCACTTCACGCATGATCGCACGCATTTTGTATAGGAACTGGAAAGCCACGGAGGTCGTAGACTCTCGTCAAAAGTACCCGCGCCTGAGTTATTTAATAGGCCGCAGTCAACGTGTTAAACTTCGACTGAAATCGGAGAGAGTGAAAATTGATTTAGCAAATTGCGCGCGCACACGCAGGCGCAAGGCAATTTTCGCCGTGCGAGGAACACAGCGCGAAATTCCATCAGCAGCGCTAGAAACCTGGATTTACCGCAACGAAAGAAGCTGAGAGAGAGAGAGAGAGAGAGAGAGAGAGAGAGAGAGAGAGAGAGAGAGAGAGAGAGAGATACAGACGATGCAAAACAGCTCTTTAGCTCTCTACACGCAAACCAGGCAATCAACCGCCTACGTTTCTTTATGACTGTCGGTCTGACTTGGTGTCAGTATGTCAGCTTGTACTCCTCTGTGTGCGTGTGTGTGTGTGTCTGGGTGTGTGCTAGCATTTTGTGGTGGCGAAGAATGATGTTTTGGCGTGCGTTAGAGCGTCGCTTGGCATTTTGGAAGATTGTTCTTAATCAGCGGCGTAGCCAAAATGGAATTTAGTGGTCAAACCCCCTTGGCTGGCCGACCAAAATATTTCTACTGCGTATCATTTTTCTGTGGGTAGAGGGGCGCCAAAATCGGGTTTAAGGTAGCAAAAAATAAAAAAATCAATATTGTTGTATACAGGGGCTATTCGCGCACTTGCATGGCTATATTATAACTAACTTAACCAAGCAAAATAATAGGTAAAACAACCCTTTTTGCTTGTCAGGATATTCGAAGTCGGGAATGGTTGGTCGTAACCCCACCCCACCCCCTCTTCGGAAAATCATGGCTACGCCACTGGTTGTTATCGTCCGGCAGAGCTGAAACCTCTGCCAAGAGGTTCGTTTACTCATTTATGATGCGCCACTTTAAATCTCTACGTCGTCGAAGTTTTAATAGGCACGGAGATTTGCCAATGACGTATTCCATGGATAGATGGATATATACATGGATATTCCGATGATATTTTTAAAGTTGTCTTTATTGGACTCGTATAAGTTATCGAATGATTCATTACCCTCCTAAATAGAAACATCTTAACTCAAAAAATTCAAGAGACATCGGTTACAGAGGTATCAGTGACACTAAAGCGAGACTAACGTATCGCATGTTAGCCGATTTCTAATCGGTAATTTTATAGAGGCTTAGGCCTATCGATAAAAGAAATCTATGTGGAGAGTTCACCTATTTGTTCCAGGTGCATTGCATGGAAGAACGCAGATTACACCGGGTAAGTCTAATCTGTAACTGTCAGTCACGTGAGTAAAATTTACTCACGTGACATATTTAATATGTTTAACATTGTGGAAAGAAGAACTTGAAAAAAATCAATTTTTTCGTTCCTTCATTTCTGTCAACTGACAACGACAACGACAATTATAATTATTTGATCCATGCACAAAACCATTAATACTTAAATATTATGCAAAAATACAAAAAATTTATATAGGCCTATATTAATTCGAATTGCATACAGTCTTTAAAAAGTCTACAATCTCATGCAAAATTTAACAAAATAGTCTATACAACTACCAATTTATTTTCTAAATTTACTGATGAAACGTTAAAAATCCTACTACTAAATACAAATATTCGTTCTCAAATATCGAACGCAGCTAGAAATTTAAAAAAAACTTTTTCTTTATTGCAAAACGACTCCTTCAATTGTTGATCCTCTTTGTCTACAAGATTATCTTCTGCATTTATTATTGATCCAAAATGATGATCGTTGCTAAATATAAAGGCGTTTGGATCATCTTAAAGATCGATGGCGATTTCAGTGCAGATCAGGAGTGCCATGGAACGTTCAGATTAGTTTGTTAATATTCTGTTATTCAATAGTGAAGCTGTTTGCGAGCGTCTCTAAGAAACCCACCGTCTCTGTGATAGCAGTTCAAAAGCCAGCAGCAAGTGTCGTTAAGCCTTTCATAGAAGATATCTTTCCATCACAACTCGGTGTGTTTCTATCAAATACGAAGAATATCATCGTCATCATCACCATCGTCATCACCATCATCATCATCATCATCATTACCATCGGTGTCATCACCGTCATCATCATCAACGTCATCGTGGTCATCGCCATCACTATCTTCATCGTCATCGTCGGGGTCGTCGTCGTCATCATCATCATCATCATCATCATCATCATCATCATCATCATCATCATAATCATCATTGGCGTAGCCAGGGTTCCGGAATATGGGCACCATCACTTATATATTATTCCGGCGAACGTGCCCTATTCCAACTAGGGGCTTGTTGGAGTTCCAGAAACGGGGTCTTCGAACAATGTTAAGGTAGCCTAATACTAGGTTCAAGTCTTTTCCAACTTATCGGGTAAATCACCTTATCCCTCCTTCGATACAACTGTCTCATCGGTTCTGCTGCCCGAAATCTTACAAATGGTCAGATTACGGATAAGGGGCTGCCCCTCGTGTCTGTGCCAAATTGTAATCGTTATACTGTAGTCATTACATCGTCGTCGTCATAACCATTTTTCGTTGCAAACAATAGTTTCGGCTTCAAATAGCGCATTATATATTCCGATGAGAAACCAAAAGTGCCTCTGACCAAAAATAAAAATACTAGTATAGGGCCTATCAATCCCATGTTACATCAAAAGATATCGCCCTCTGGAGACTAAATCGATTGTTACGTTGTTTCGGTAATCGTTTAGACAAAGAGGGACGGGAAGTTAGCAGAGTGGTAATAACACTGGACGACAGAGTAGAAGGTCGAGGGGTTCGAAACCCCACCGGAGCCCTAAAGTCGACTCAGTCTTACTCGCTAGAGGGCGGTGGTAAAATGAGGCGCAGCGATGTAAAACATTTAATTGGGTAAAGTAATGACAACCTACCCCCAGATTAATGGCTTATACCACCTACGGGGATAAGAACCCAACTCTCGGACTCGAGTACTGGACCAACCTTTACCTTTACCTTAGGCATAGAGACATAACAAATTTCTTCATTGGATAAACAAATAACATTATAATCGTTTCTTTTGCACAGAAGTAAAATCGTATGTCTGCGTGGGTGAGTGAGTGGGCGTGGTTCAATTTTTGTTTGAACTTCTATATCAATGGCTAATTTGAAAGTGATGAGTCGTAATCTTCGGTCAGAATAGGTTCTCCGTTTCTAAGTAGGCCATCCTATGACTAAGTCATCTAATAGGTCATCTTAGACTATGTAGGCCTAAATGCTTAAAATGCATGACGCCGGGCAGACACACTTGGTCTTAAAACACGACTAAACACTAAGAACCATAAACTGCCGCAAATGACACTATTAGGCACACACACACACAGACAGACAGACAGACAGACAGACACACACACACACACACACACACACACACATATATATATATATATATATCTACACGCAAGCACACTGCACAAGGCAGCTTCAATAAAACGACAAATCACTTAGTAACCTCTTGAAATTCAGTTTCGATGCTATAGTAAAAGTGGCGTCTTGAGTTAAGTTTTTTAAGTCTCAACATATCAACGGATCCTATATTTATTGTGAGGCCACCTCCCTTTAAAGCGACCTTAACTTCGGCAATGACGTCATCATGACGTAATCATACGAGATTTTATTAACCATTCCTCCGACGTTTTTCTCAATCAAAATAAACAATACTCAACAGTAAACTTCTAGCAGGCCGCTAGAATCGAGAGGGCCCGTACACTTTTTGAGGGCTATAGGTTCTGGAAAGGGCAGTGTATGGGTGAATTTTAGGTTTTTCTCATCCAAGTTTATAACGCCTATGGAAATACTGCTGATATATAAAAACTACTACGCTACGGCATATCGTATTTTGGGATATAAACATACCATTGAATATACGCCAGAACAACCAATAATTAATTAGTTAATTAATTAGTTAATTGATCATATTTTCAGGGCCACTTTAACCATTAGGCAGTTTAGGCACTGCCTAGGGGCGAAAAATTTTGTAGGGGCGAAATAAAACGGGGATGAAACATTTTATAAGAGCCAATAACGTTTTTGTTTTTTTGATTGTCAGGCTATTTCGAAGAGATCTGACAGCCTTTTTTTGCTCGTCAGACTTTTTCCGTATGTGAAGGGGCGAAAATTTCCGAAAATGAAAATCTGCCTAGGGCGCCCAAAATTCTAAAGATGGCCCTGCATACTGTATTTTGGCCGTTTAGCATAAAGTAGTGCTGAAATAACCCGCTGTGTAAGAGGACTCTTTGAATACAACACAGTGGAAGCCAATTTTATTTTTAAATTCGACTTAACATCCGATAGTTTAATTGTCCTTCGCCCGCCGTTTGAGAAATGTGAATACGGAGCATGAATCGACCAGCTTGACAAAATGCCAAATACGGGAGCTTTGAAAACCGTGGGAGAAAGTCAGATGCTCTTTATACGCAGAAAACGAAAGAATAGATAGATTGGTCGCATTTTTGGAAAGTGCTTCTAAGCTCACAGCGATATTAAAAGGGTAAGCTAAATTAGAAAGAAGAATGTCGAAAGATATCTAGAAAAGGTAAAGGGCTGACTGGGTAAACGGCTTCTGCTGAAAAATTGGCTGTTGGGGCAGACATGGACATGGGTTGGGTCCACCTATGGGTTGGTTTGGGTTGAAATTTTTTTGTTCATGGTGGGTTTGGTTGGGTAAGAAAATAAATCATGGTTTAAGAAATTGTAATGTATTACGGTGGGTTGGGTTGGGTGAAGCACACCTATTGCTTTCGTGGGTTTGGTTGGGTCTGAATCATGATAGGGTAGGTAGGTTGGATTTTTTTTAAATGGACCCATGTCTATGTTGGAGTCTCAAGGAAGACGAACAGACTGTAATTAAATGAATGGCTAAATTACCAGAGGAATTAAGCATAGGGAAAAAGACGAGGATTTCCTGAAATTACAGAAGATAGCAAAATAGGGAATAATATTCTAACATTACTCGTAATTTAGTAATCTAGAAGAACGGGCAAACAGCTTACTCTATGGTCAGGATCCTTTTCGTCCGGGATTCCATCGTTATCATCGTCCGGATCAAAGACATCCGGAATGCCATCCCGATCCGAATCCTTCTGATCATGATCCTTGGCATCTGGAATGCCATCACCATCGTCATCGTCGTCAGCGTCATCCAGAATGCCATCGTTGTCGTCGTCGCGATCCAGATGATCCGGGATTCCGTCTCCATCCGTGTCCCTCGTATCCGGATCCAGATGATCCGGGATTCCGTCGCCGTCGTCGTCGTCGTCCAGTTCATCCGGAATGCCGTCGTTGTCGTCGTCGTTGTCAGCGCATCCGGTATTCCGTCGCCATCGGTGTCCCTGGAATCAGGATCCAGATGATCCGGGATACCGTCGCCGTCGTCGTCCGTATCCAGGACGTCCGGTATCCCGTCGTTGTCGTCGTCTCTGTCTATCCGGTCGGGAATTCCGTCTCCGTCGGTATCTCTGCGATCCGGATCCAGATGATCCGGGATTCCGTCGCCGTCGTCGTCGTCGTCCAGTTGATCCGGAATGCCGTCGTTATCGTCGTCCTTGTCCACGTCGTCCGCAATTCCGTCGCTGTCGCTGTCTCTCTGATCCGGATCGAGGACATCCGGGATTCCGTCGCCGTCGTCGTCGGCGTCCAGGTAATCCGGAATTCCGTCTCCGTCGGTATCCTGGTTGGCGTCCGGAATTCCATCTCCGTTGTCATCGTCGTCTGCAACAACAACAACAACAACAACAACGACAAATAATTAAATGATTGTAAACAGATTTTTAAAATGCAAAGAAGTACGTAGAAGATGGTGTTAGATTTGCGGAGTGGCTAGGGGTTAACTCCCTCCCCCCAATCCCCAGACACCCTGGTCGACGACTAACCCCCTCCTGGGTAGAAAACTTGACCTTAGGCCAGACCAGTGCCTATCTATGCATCTCCATCCTACAAGCCTAAGTTCCAAACTTCACAGATTAAAGCATCTTCTCACTGTCTAACATTGTCAGTTCATTCTCATTCAAATTTCATATAAGAATTTCAAACTTATCTCGATTGTTTAATCAATTAGGCCTATAATTATTAATTGTCTTTGGACTCAATTTGCTGCAACATCACAAAATAGCATCGAATCGGGTGGTAATGTTAAGAAACAGTGGACCTGGGCTTGGAATTCGGAGTTCGGCTTGGAATTCGCCTGCAACTATTCCTTTGTATCGGTTTTTCATGTATTTACAATGTCGTCATTGCGCTAAATCTGGAACTGTATTTCAACGAGTAAAAGCAGAAAATTATTCTGAGCAGATTCCTTAATATTCAAAAATATTTCTCATGTCCCTTTATAAGCCTTTTCCTCTAACGATTCTGTCCAAGTTTGAATAAAAATTTAACTGCTTAAATTAATTATCAACACGCGCTTCGCATAACTACTTTGATTCCATTTATGAACCTTATTCTATCCATTGACACTAAAAGGTCTGCCATTACTTCTACGGGTAGGCCAGGGTCGTTTTAAGGCATGCCTAGAGCCCCATAACTTCTTTAAACGGCACTGTATACTGGCGCTATAGATTTGATTGACTGATTGGTTCATACGATAGCCCTGATTATAAAATGGTCGTCAGTGTGCGATAAGTAAACAGGTGCTCTGTAAAAGAGGACGGCGAATATGAAGGAGAGAATCGAAATTACGCAATAGTTGCTTTGTGTCAAACTTTGTAATTTTTAAAATTGTTTTATGATTATATATATATATATATATATATATATATTATATTGACTGATTGACTGGTTGAAGGTGAAAAGTACGGACCTTTGCTGTCCGGAATTCCATCGTTGTCGTCGTCGTTGTCCAGGTAGTCCGGAATTCCGTCGTGATCCGAATCGACGGTCCTGTCGAAATGCCTGAGACGTGCTTCGAACAGATCCGGAATGCCGTTCCCGTCATCGTCCGGATCATCGGCGTCGAGGATGCCGTCGTTGTCGTCGTCGGCGTCGATCGAATCCGGAATGCCGTCGCCGTCGCTGTCCACCTGATCCGGATCGTAGCGATCCGGAATGTTGTCGCCGTCGTCGTCTCTGTCGTCCGCGTCCGGGATTCCGTCGTTGTCGTCGTCCGGATCGAAATGATCCGGAATTCCGTCGCCATCCGAATCCCTGTCGATAATTACATCGTCATGCCAATAACAATGCCGTATATTCCTGTATTTGAGAGAGAGAGAGAGAGAGAGAGAGAGAGAGAGAGAGAGAGAGAGAGAGAGAGAGAGAGAGAGAGAGAGAGAGAAAACATCACACAGGTATTTAGAACTCCCTAGTGGAAACCAAAAGCAAGTAGATAGGCAAAATCTTGTGAATTTATATAGCGCTTTGAGTTGTAGTAATAAGTATGCACTTCTATAGCACCAGTTCCAATGCCCAAGGGTATCAATCGATGGTACTTCAAATCCGTGCGCAAAAGACCAGGTCATTCCAGAAATCAGTCAGAGGGAAAGAGCAAGACCGACTATGGAGCCACTTAAGGCGCCTAGAATTAAACCGATGAATAATACTATTATTATTATGTTGAGTGTTCTTGCCTCCCCGCTGCATTCAAGAATTGCTTTGATTTCGTAAATGTATAGCGGTTGACTTAATACATTGCGATCAGTGGCGGTTTTCACGTGGGGGATGAGTGGGGATGCACTCCCAATGGACTTTTTTGCTTGTGAAACCTATTTTTGGATAAAAGTCTAGTAAAACTACGGGGACAAAACTGCGGATGAACTTTTTTGCTTGTCAACCGATTTTTCGGTAAAAGTGTAGTAAAATTAAAGGGAAAAAATCCCCATTGTCAGGGTTTTTCGTCAAAGTTTATTGATTTTTCCTTTTTATCTCCCCACCAACTTCCTATGAACTCATTTTATTCCCCACCAAAAAATCCTGGAACCGCCACTGATTGCGATCCAATGCATTCGTCTCGTCAAAAAATAACTTAATCATATTGTATTAAGGAGTGCAATTAATCGAAAATGTATTAACCTGGAGTCCAAATCGACTACATCGGGAATACCGTCGTTATCGTCATCAGTGTCCTTTGAGTCCGGAATGCCATCGTTATCGTCATCTGGATCCAGGTAATCGGGAATACCGTCACCGTCCGTATCCCTAGAATCCGGATCAATGACATTGGGAATGCCGTCTCCATCGATGTCGTCGTCTTTCTCGTCCGGAATGCCGTCATTATCGTCATCTGGATCGAGATAATCCGGAATTCCGTCACCGTCCGTATCCCTAGAATCCGGATCAAGGTAGTCTGGGATTCCATCGCCGTCGTCGTCGTCGTCCAGGTGATCCGGGATTCCGTCGCCGTCGTCGTCGTCGTCCAGCACATCCGGGACTCCGTCACCATCAGTGTCTCTAAAATCCGGATCCAGTTTGTCTGGGATTCCGTCTCCGTCGTCGTCGTCGTCCAGATGATCCGGGATTCCGTCGTTGTCGTCGTCGTCGTCTTCCGCGTCCGGGATTCCGTCTCCGTCGGAATCTCTCTTTTCCAGGCGATCCAGTACGCCGTCTCCGTCGTCGTCGGCGTCCAGGTAGTCGGTTATCCCGTCCTTGTCCTGGTCTTGATCCTTGTCCGGAATTCCGTCTCCGTTTGCGTCCGGATCCCGATAGTCCGGAATGCCATCGTTGTCGTCATCCGGATCCAGATAATCCGGAATTCCGTCACCGTCTGTGTCCGCTGCGAGGTCGATCCCCTTCAGTGTTTTCTCCGCAGAATCCGGGATTCCATCTCCATCGTCGTCGTCGTCTTTATCATCTGATTGGCAGCACAAATATTTAATTAACGCTAAAATCTGATAGTCTTTTATAACAGCTAACTCAATTTAATATCTGAAATCCGCACTATCCGTTGAAATCTAATCTGTGCCCTATTTAGCTTCTTATAGTTTCTACTTTCGTTTTATTAATAATAGCATTCATTTTCCAGACATTATTACTTTCGAATACAGATTTGACATTAGAAATGTTAGTAGGCCCACTAAAGACAGAAGGCAAAAGAGAATGTCGAGTTTAATAAATTATTTCTCTTCATCTTGATTAGGCCTATATCAAAATTATAAGTAGGCCTATTAGAGCTGTGTTCTAACTGGCAGTGGTTAATCTAGACTCCTGGACTCCTAGGGGGAACTGACAAGACAGGGAGGAAAGTCAGCTAGGGGGCTTGGGGGAGCGCTGTAAGTTGATATAATATGCCAAAATTTCCGGCAGGAATTTGAAATTTCCGGAGGGAAAGGGCAATTTTCCCCCCGGAAACGGCCTAGATTAAACCCTGCTAACCGGCATCATAATCGCGAGTACCTTAATACATCATCATTTCAATTCGTTGTTTGAATTGATTGCTGCGGTTTGGGGGACTTCTATTACCACTGGCCTTCTATACTGGGATGGCATGGGAGTTTTATTATCAGTGAACTTCTATGGCGCCATTTAGTAATTCACGGCATCAGCCAGACCAGTCGGCACTGTTCCAGTTGCATTCGCATGCTCTTGTTGGTTTTATTCTATTATATATTCTTCACGACGATTTATATAGCGCGGTAGAGTGACAAGGGCCTAAGTCAAGAGCGCTTTACATGGGACGGTTATAGTATACAGTTAACCGTTTAGGAGCAGTATAGACGTGTTTTGGTACGCTAAACGACTCGGCACTTAAGACTCAAGTGTTACTCTCACGATAGCTTCTTCTATTACTGACGCTGTAGAATAGATATAGACGTGATATTTCTACAATACTTAAGCTTCAGATCAATATTGTGTAATTTATTTGTGTTAGGTTGTCGTTGTTACGCGGTCCGGTCTACTCGAGTCACAGCGACTGCCTTTAACAGACATAGGCTACTGTTGTACATAATACGAACCCACGATAAGTGACAGAGAGTTTTTATACTAAAAATGTTTTATGCACTCTCGCGATCTCATTCATAGCGGCATTCGTATAAAATATAGCCTACAACGTTCAAACGACAGCTTAATGCTCTTAAACGCATCGGTCTTACAGTGTCACGAGCGACTGTGACGAGTCTGACGACGTGAGCCTGGTAATTCTGGTAAATAGTAAATCAAACTAAATAAAAATACGGTGACAACGAACGCTGTAAGCCTATAGCAGAGGGGTGCACAACAGGCGACCCGCGGGCAGGATCCGACCCGCCAACCTGCTCTGCCCGGCCCTCGGAACATATTAGAACAACACCATATACCAGTTGGTCTACAGCTAATCCTTGTATCAAACGGTAGTTCGTTGTAACATTTTTTGAAGTTAATTTTGTAAATTAGAGAAGATTCGAGATTTCTTCCCTCGAGTAATCTGAGAATCCTCAATTCGGCCCTTGACCAGAAAGGTTGTGCAACCCTGCTGTATAGACGAGTGTTTCCCAAACTGTGGGTCGCAGGGATCAGTCTAGTGGGTCGCGTGGATGGTAGCGCGAAATTATATTCAAAAGTGTCATCTTCTAGCCAATATCACAATGTCACAAGCTTTGAAAGTTGCAAGTAGGCTTAGGTTTTCAGAAATTTTTATGCCTGCAATCCTCCATACACGACTTAGGGCCTATATTGAAACGATTAGTGTTTTGAACTGTTTTCTCCAATTTTAGTTGTCAATAGGCTTGCAGGGTTGCGGCGTGTGAGAGCGCCTCTGAAGTGGGTCGCACAGTTGGAAAAAAGTTGGGACACCCTGGCCTCTGGTACTTTTAAAAATTAATCTTATTTCGCAATAACGCAAGGAAAGCGTATTCCGACCATTTTGCAGCGAAACTCCTCTAACAATAGGAATCTCAAATATAATATTTGTAATAATCTGACGGTTAAGCGGTTTGCCATAGTCATAGGATTTTTAAGACGCGTAAAAAGATATGTTCCTAGCAAAATTTTAAAAAGATAATTTTCAAGAAATTTCAATATCAATTTGTCCTATTTTGCAAAAATATGAATAAGCCTGCCTAATATATTAGCCGTATTTTCATTTAAATTTCATCAGAGCTTTTGTTCTGTCATTTATTCGAAACTCAAAAAATTCATTTCAACTAACGCTCGCCAGATGGCCTAGTGCATTTTAAAAATACTACCTGCTATGATTAGGGTCGCAGCACGCTACAAAACCGCTGGAGTGGACCGCAGTTCCAAAATGTTTGGGAAACCCTGGTATAGACTGTAGGAGGCACTGAAGGAGAATAACTGTGAAAACATCCGTTTATGACGACTTTCGAAAATTCTGTGTATGATTAGATCAGATTAATTTAGATAGGGAATAGTTTGGATCACTTCAGTGGCGTAGCCAGGATTTCAGAATGGGGGGGAGGGGGACATCGACATTTCCTGGTGAAAAATCTTGAGGATCAAAAATAAGGTCGTCGTGAGAAACACTTTGAACTCTCACTCATTCTTTCCCATCATACTACCCCCCACCCCTAAAAATTCCCAACGGGTTTGTACAATTCCACTACCGGTTCCAGCCATAATGGGGGTGGGCTTCCGTGCACCCCACGTGGATGCGCCAATAGTTCACTCACTGCTGCAATTAAAGAATTTATTTGATTAAACGCGTGACTATTTTTTAGATGTGAAACTGCCAGTTGTTGATGTTTTCAATGTGATCCTCATCTGTCGGATGTTTCAGGTTACTGAGTCAGATATTAATGTTTCTCTGTATTCACTGCCCACATGTAGGCTCATCGAGCGTTATTGTCTGTCCTGTTGCAGTTTCTAATTCTGGTTTTAGACCATTCCGAGTTGAAAACTCTTTCTTTTAAATCTATCCAACCTGTTCTGTTGGCTTTCTTCTTCGTTTCCGATTGATTGATTGACCTGCAGTGGTTATGGCCAATGTAAACTGTAAGTCTTTGTCGTCAAATCGTAAGATAATCCACCCATTTCTTTTTCACTCCAATTTTCATATTAACCCTGCTGTCGCCATTGGCGTAGCGCCGGGGGGGGGCACGGAGGGCGCGACACCTATTTGGATCGGGACAGATCGTGAGATTCGTCGAAAACCGGTTAGTGGTTTGGGGGCGGGGGCGGTGGAGGGTAGTCGTAGCATTAAATAGAGGAAAACGCACCATACACCAGACTTTAAAGCGTTTGAGACGACGACCTTTTTTCTCATCAAGACTTTTGGGACAAAAATGTCTAAACGTCCCCTATTCTGGTATCCTGGCAACGCCACTATTTTGTCTAATTTCTATTTTCTCTTTCTCGCGCCAATCCTATCTGTAATTCATCCAATTCTCTTCTTGTATTTCTCAATACTTTACTTTTCTTTCTTCTTTGATATTTTAAAATCTACAACTGATTATTTCTGAATTTTCGAAACAAACTGTCAACATACATACATTCAGGGCGCGATTTGTAGCGGGAAAGGGGAAATCCCTCCACTGTCCAGCTAAATCCCCCTACTGCTACATCCCCAACAGCTACATCCCCCACTGCTACATTTCCCCAACAACTACATTTCCCAAGCTCGACGTCCCCCCCCCCCACTGCTCCAGGTCACAAATCGCACCCTGCAGACATTAACTCCTTTTTCACTTGAACCACTTATTGACGAAGCGAGTACCGGAAAGCGCAAATGTCAAGAACCTGAAGAAGTTGGTCTTAAGCAAGTATTTCATTGAATTGCGGTATCCAGATTGAACTATGAACTATGAACGTCTGTGCTATATTAAGAATGCACGAAGCTGTCGAATATTATTACTCTTAGCATGTCTATTCTAACGCTTGAGAATTTGATAAGAATGGCGCCCCAAGAGATTCAGAAGTCCCCGTCAGCTTCAATATGTTGAGACTTGTTTAATTAAAACTGAGTTGGGCTGCTTCTTAAAATCGTTTCAGTTCTACCTGAATTTTCGTAGATCATTGCAGCAATAAATTAAACAATAATTACCTGTTAACTACAGTGGCGGCTCCATATGGAGGCCCGTGCCCCCTTATTGAATGCCCTCCCCCCAGTGACCCCCTGTTGGGACCCTATACTTACTACTACATACCTATCAACAAATAGTTGGCCCCCGTGCTTAGAAGTTGCTACCCCAACGCCCTCCCCCCCACTAGCCAAATCCTGGAACAGCCGCTGGTTAGTTATAATTTCTTGAAATGCATTAACACGGCAGTCACATTATACCGGACGCTTACAGTAGGTGCTTGTGTCGAAACATTGACATCAAAGAGCTTAATATCCATTTATATTGGAGTTTTGTAGCCATTCGTCGGTGGTCAGTCTGTCCCTCTGTCTGTCCCTCTGTCTGTCCCTCTGTCTGTCCCTCTGTCTGTCCCTCTGTCTGTCCCTCTGTCTGTCCCTCTGTCTGTCCCTCTGTCTGTCCCTCTGTCTGTCCCTCTGTCTGTCCCTCTGTCTGTCCCTCTGTCTGTCCCTCTGTCTGTCCCTCTGTCTGTCCCTCTGTCTGTCCCTCTGTCTGTCCTCTGTCCCCTCTGTCTGTCCCTCTGTCTGTCCCTCTGTCTGTCCCTCTCTCTGTCTGTCCCTCTGTCTGTCCCTCTGTCTGTCCCTCTGTCTGTCCCTCTGTCTGTCCCTCTGTCTGTCCCTCTGTCTGTCCCTCTGTCTGTCCCTCTGTCTGTCCCTCTGTCTGTCCCTCTGTCTGTCCCTCTGTCTGTCCCTCTGTCTGTCCCTCTGTCTGTCCCTCTGTCTGTCCCTCTGTCTGTCCCTCTGTCTGTCCCTCTGTCTGTCCCTCTGTCTGTCCCTCTGTCTGTCAATAGGATAGCAAGTCAATCTGATCGTTCGCTTTGAAGAAATGTCGATTTCTCTCTCTCTCTCTCTCTCTCTCTCTCTCCGAGAGAAGATAAAGTTATTCAAAACGTTTTTCAGTAAACTAACAGGAAACCCCGTGGATGCTCTAATATCACCCTTCTTATCTGAACTTTGACAACATTTGAACAATAAAATGTATGCCAAACCCTGAAATATAAAATTTTTCTGAATGGTTGAAGGCTTATTTTTGATCTACTTACAGATAGGATAGCAAGCCTTCTTCAGTCAACAAGAACTTAATAAAATATCTTTGATATATATTTATTTGCCAAAAATTATACATTTCCCAGCACTGCATTGATCTCTTGAGGCATAGGCCTAAGTATTAGTGTTTTTTGGAACTTCGGTTGGAATTAAGTATGTTACAAATTCCACATTTGTACTCGAATGTTGCAAAATATCTACGAAGGGGCAAACTAAACAACGATTTACTATGAAAGGGCCTTGAATTATTCTTGCATTTTACCTGAACATTAAGGGTCTTCAGAACGCAGGTCCTCTACTGGCATTTTAATAGTGCAAATTTTTAATAAATAATCTCTCATGCAAAGGTTCAACTAACATTGTAAATTTCAGGCTGGTGTCATATTGCTTGTGCAATGTGTATATTTGCATACTTATTAGGTATGCAACATCAATGATCATTACACCTGTTTACCTGTTCACGTGTTGTCCTGACTACTGCAGTCTCACCTGGAATGCCGTCCCCGTCGTCATCCGTGTCAACGTCATCCGGAATTCCATCGCCGTCCGTATCCAATTTGTCATCGGCGTCCGCGATTCCATCTCCGTCGTCGTCCGCGTCCAGATAGTCCGGGACTCCGTCGGCGTCCCGGTCCTGTTGACAGTCCGGAACCCCGTCTCCGTTTCTGTCGGAATCTCTGAAATCCGGAATTCCGTCGTTGTCGTCGTCGGCGTCCAGGTAGTCCGGAGTTCCGTCGCCGTCCGTATCCACCGTCAGATCGATTCCCTTCAGCGACCGTTCCAGGTGATCCGGAATTCCGTCCGAGTCCGTGTCGGGAACCGCCGCCGGACTACTCCGTCGGCTCGCGTTTCCGGACGAGAGAAGGAAAAGCGAGACGAGCAAGACTGACCCGATCACCGTTGCTGCTGTCCTTCGGTCAAAGGTCGACGCCGAAAACGCCATCTCTATGCGACTGAATTATAATCAACTATACTGTTCAGCGGACAAAGAAAGTCGATGTTGTCCGGAAAAGAGAGACAGCGACAGTGGGACAGGCACAGCTGCTTTTTCGATTATATTACTGTATACACTTATCCCTGGCGTCGAGCTAACTGACGATCAAGTAACACGAGTCGTCGACAGTTCCACGCCAGTGGGCATCCCCCAACCAGGCCCAGGCTCCGTTCCACTGCGATACTCTCTCTCTCTCTCCTAGAGTTTACGGCCCTTTGCGGCATTCATATACGCCTGTCAACAAACAACTAGGCCTGGTCCACTACAGCAGGCAGTGTCTTCGCCTTAACTGTGTATTGCTGGCCTATAGACCTATACGGGCAGCCGAAAAACTAGAGGCATAGTCTTGCGTAGAACCTACTGTATAGATACGAATACATTGGACAGCCAACATCCGCCTAATAAATACTAAATAGGTCTTTGCAATTTTCTAAGCGGATTCTAATGTTTGCGCCATACCAGCGAGAGCGCGACAATCAATGTAATCTTGCAAATTTATCTTTAGTCCACCGGCGTCCCACGCTTTTTTGGACTGCGCGAATGCAATACTAATTCTGTCGTTCTAATTCTCTCTCGATCGGTTTTCGGGTCGCTCGCAAAGTAAATTGGATGTGTCGTTCGAAACAGAATGCTTCGCCTGTTTCTATCGATAAATCACAGCGACACACTAAACCCCCAGCAGTGGAATTACTTCTCCGGTTGACGAATCATCTGCAACGGCTCCTTCCATCAATCCGAAGCTTCGTGATTTATTTATTATTAGTAGCCTAGGCAGGAATAATATTCTGTGCGTACATGACCATACGATTTCCATGTGAAAACCAGTTAGTTGGCTAGGCTATAGGTCACTTGTCTCCCAACCAGTCCCGAGTTGCTGGGTAGAGGCGTACAGCGTGTCTCGACAGTAAACCATGTGGAAATTTATGATACGATATCCTTTTGCAAATCCATAAAATCTCCACTAATGATCGTCATAATCACAAGATATCTGAGACTTGATGATGCAGTACAAGCTCTATTTTTCTGAAATGTCTGCCCTTTTCCCTTGAAAAATAATAATAATACCTTCTATTATTACTGTACTACTTTCCAAAGCGCTATATAAATTTACGAGATTTTACTTATTTACTTACTACTTACCTTATGGTAGCTTGCGGTATACAATATGATTCTCTATTACCATCAAGCATACTTTTATAATAATTGTGAAATTGAACTGTGTGACGACTTAAAACAATAAACTTTCACTTCTATTGATAGTCATCTCTCTTGTGTTATGCCAGCACAGGGGTGTCAAACTCTAATTGATCCGAGGGCCAATTTAGGGCCGATAAAGTAACCCATCGGAACGTTTTTACGGTAATAGACAATGAGCATTATGTTCTTGCTACAGTACAGTTGTAATAAGAACATATATAGTGTCTGAAAATTTTATTCTATACTTTCATTAAACTTAGTGGTGTAGCCAGGATTTTCTGAAGAAGAGGGTTACTTCCGAGCCCCTGTGCAGATAAAGTGTGGAAAAATGGTGATGCAATACATTATTATACAAAAATTGCGATAAATTGCAAATAATTTGAAAAAAGAGAGAATTGCAAAATGGCAAAATCTAAACAAACAGTAGGATCCTCAAAAAGTTGACCGAATTTAAATTTTAATAAGAAACATATTAATTTGAATTTAAATTTAAATCTTGCAATACATGAACCGGGTTTGTGTGACCGACCGCAGAGATCTTTGCGAGAAGGGAAATTGCGGCTTCTATTCTGTTCACA
>CM030843.1:5638804-5766304 GCA_018105865.1 Metaphire vulgaris
AGGACAGGCGACGATGTCAAACTGGAAACGATTCCCGGTGGAAAGGAGGATCAGACTAGCACCCGTGTCGCCACGTCCAGCAAAAAGAATAGCAGAGAAGACGCTGAGATCGGTTTTCTTCGAAGTCAAATTGTTCCAGATAAACGTTCGGTCGACGAAAGAAAGACAACCCGAACAGTTAACGGCGATAGCCGCCAGTAAGAAATCCGCGTTCGATTAGGTAAGTAAGTAAGTAATATCGCGTGAATTTATATAGCGCTTTCGAGCGTATTACAGCAGTATCTGCTTATTCTTATAGAATATAGACGCTTTGTTTAAATTTGAATGGTTATCATGGTTGGGACGTTACGGGTAGGGAGGAAATGATTTTTTGAAAAGGAATGTTCTAAGGTTAGATAGAAAACTTGAGATGTTGCAATTAAGAAGTGAAGGAAATTGTGCCTGAGAATTTGTTGTTTGACCATGACGTGGGCAGATGAGGGATACAGAGTACGCGTAGATACTCTTTAATTTGAAGTGCAGACCTTATCTGGTTTCATTGCAGCCACTTTATTAAGTGCTTCATTGCTAGGTGTTGCGCTTTATATATATCTATCATATTAAAATCCTTATCTGTATGTCTCTCTGTCTGTTACCTTCAAGCGTTCTGATTGGTTGACTATTGGTAGACGGTTTAGACCGTTTAGTCCTTACGTCGCGATGCGTTGGTGGACGACTATCACATTAAAATCCTTATCTGTATGTCTCTCTGTCTGTTACCTTCAAGCGTTCTGATTGGTTGACTATTGGTAGACGGTTTAGACCGTTTAGTCCTTACGTCGCGATGCGTTGGTGGACGATGTTCGAAGACGACGTTGCTATTGGTAACAATTGTTCGTAGAATCGTAGTTTAACACGGTTTAGTCGAGTCATTGCAGCGTCAGAGGGCTGGGCGTGCGACGACGTTGCTATTGGTAACAATTGTTCGCAGCCTGAGGTAGTTGCGCAATTTTAACGTACATTTTAACGTACACAAAAAATACGTGTAGGCCTACAGCGTCACAAATGGCCACAGTTGCGTGATTTTAACGTACATAGGCCTAATTATTACGTGGCGCAGAGCTTGGCTAGGTGGCGATCATTGAAATGTTGTTCAGCATGAATTCAATGATTGGGTATTAGGTATAGGTATGGATTAGTATTATCCTGCACTGCGAGCGAATATCTTTCTAGTATATATATATATATATATATATATATATATAATAAGTCTTTGGCAGACATGCTCTCTACTAAACCAGTGTTTATTCGTTTATTCTAGCCACCTAGACTTTGGGGGAGTTTAAAAGTTTGGGAGACAGACATTGGGGAGGTCATACTACTTGCCAAAATGTCAAAAAAATGGGGGAAATTTCAAATTGGGGAATTCCCCGAGAGAAGGCCTAGACTAAACACTGTATACTAAAGTATCTGCCACTTGGCATACTTTACACATCCACTGGACACAGAATATCCTATTTGGGTTTTGAAGACAGGTCAGTCCAGCTGCCGTCCTCATAGGTCGCAGCCTCGCAGTGATTGGGGACGAACTGGACTGCGTTTACGAATCGAAGAGAACATCGGGAATGCACACAACCAGTAGTCGTCAACCAGTCGCCCAGAAAGAAACCGGTTCCAATGAGATTACGTTCAACAAACACAACCGCGATTCGTAAGGCAAAGTGATTTCAAAGCAGGATCCTCGCTGCAGCATTAAATTACATAACGGCATCCCTTGGCACAGATTTTAATAAATGCGCAGTCATCGTAACGTTGTTTTTCCTTTCAAATTTCAATATACAGAAGATTCATTAATAGCAGAAATAATAATAGAAATAATTATTAATATTCTGCGGTGCTTGTAATATTCTGTTAAAATTTTTAACATGTTAGTAGCCTACTCAAGTAACTGTAGTTACTGGGGTAGCCTTGGAGGGGTTAGGGAGTGGGCCCCTATTCGGGCTTGGGACCCGTCGTGGGATTTGTGCAAAACCGTTCAGAATATTTTTGGGGAGGGGAGGCCGTATGTTTGGAAGAAAATACATGAATGTGCAAAGACCTGCTTGGCACTACGAAGGTTTTTTTCTTGTCGGAGTTTTTTTGCCCAAAAATTCCCACAGGCGCCTCCCTCCTATTCTGGAATCCTGGCTACGCCACTGTCTATACAGTAATATTTCAATGGTTCGCTTTAGTCACGTTAAGCAGTTTCTTTTCTCTTTGGTGTCGGTATTATAATAATTTTTCGAAATCTGTTCAGATCGAAAGACGGTCGTAAAGTGATGTCTGAAGACCTGGATCTGTCTTTCTCCGTCGATGTCTTCGTTCCAATTTCGAAGATTTTGACCTGTTTCTTCCCGAAACAGCGAGAAAACATTTCGCCTGACTAGCTATCGTCATGGCCAAACAACTGCTTCGTTGTAATGTAAATACCGACTGAAAAACGCCTCAAAACAAACTGCATTTACTGCGTACTCGATAATCATATAATTAATATGTCTCCCAAGAGCAGACTTCATATTCGTGTAGGTTATACTTTGAAGATACTAGGCCTGTGTTCATTTGAATTAGGTCTGCATTCATCATGGAACTCTTGGCGGTCGTTTAAGAGCTGTAAATTCTACATATTACGCTATTCACCTATTCAAGAATAAACTTGTAAACGTAAGATTAGATTTAGTAAAATATCTTTAATTGAAGTCGATTTGACGGACGTCTTCGATTTTCTACTTGATTCCTTTCGACTCCAACTCTTCTTTCACTCGTATCAAATATGAAGGGTCTGGATAAGCGAAGCTACAGAATCAAACGAAGTCACATGACATTTATTATTGAGGTTTATGATGCAGGGACTGTTTTAAGAAAAATCTATCACTGCACTAAACTCAGAAAATGGATCACTCTTAATTCTGGGAGCCCGACTACGCCGCTGGCTATAATCATATAGGCACAGCTATAGAATCATAGATAATTATTCTTTGTTTGGTTGATTGGCTGGCTGTAGGTAATTGCCCGCAAAATCATATAATATAATACGTATAATATATATATATATATATAATCATATAATAATATAACTATATATATATATATATACATATATATATAATATGTATAAAAATAATAATCATCATCATCATTCCGACGGTGGCTTCGTGTATAAGCCCTGCGTTACTATGACGACGCGCATGAATTTAACATTGGCTGAAATCGCGCGAGAACTGTCCTGTCTGACCTTGGTCCGGAGATGTTTGTCTTGTGATGGATGTCGTTCCAGGTGACGACGTCATCCGTTCCGGAGGTGACCGATTGACCGACGGTGAAGATGAGTCTGGCGTCGAACGCCTTCTTCAGCATTTCGTGTATCTTTGCGCCTTCTCTGTTGTCCGGCAAATAGGCTCTTCGAGTCGTTCCTTTGTAGGGCTTCCCTGGATTTGGATGCTCATCCTAATTATACAGAAATAACGATCATAATCATAATTGTCACTATCATAATAGTAGTAGTAGTAGTAGTAGTAGTAGTAGTAGTAGTAGTAGTAGTAGTAGTAGTAGCAGCAGCAGCAGTAGTAGTAGTAGTAGTAGTAGTAGTAGTAGTAGTAGTAGTAGTAGTAGTAGTAGTAGTAGTAGTAGTAGTAGTAGTAGTAGTGATGATGATGATGATGATGATGATGATGATGATGATGATGATGATGATGATGATGATGATGATGATGATGATGATGATGATGATGATGATGATGATAATATGATGATGATGATGATGAATATGATGATGTTGAAGATCATCATCATCATCATCATTAATAATGGCCTTGTTCCTTAAAAATGGTTCTAAAAATAATAATAGTAATAATAGGCAATCATTGACAGTTGGCAGTGCTTGTTTCCTTTAAAATAGGGAAAAATCCCTCCCCCCACAAACCACAAAGTCCCTCCCCAAATTCCAGCACTGACACTTTTTGCATTGAACTGTGTTTCCACGAAAAAGGTGGGGGTCAGTCAGCCAGGATTGAATATAGATCGAACACCGGCCGAGATCGCATGTATATGTACTTGTTAGAGTTACTAATCTCTCAGTTCTACTAATTTATAACTAATTATAAGAAACTTAACCGTCTGTATTCCGTCCGGAACAGAGTAGTCTATGACGATTGTACCGAATGGATCATATCCTGGCAGATGGATGGATGGATCAACCTTTGACCTCATTCTGGCGTTCTTGGGTTGGTTTCCTTTGAGCGTTCCATAGACCTTTCTGCAGACAGGACACACCGGATTGCAAGCCTGCAAACCTTTCCAACAGTCTCCGCAAACCTTATGTCCACAGATCGGAATGGCTTTAGGCTCGTCCGCCAGGTCCTCCAAACAGACAGGACAGTTGGTGTCTTCGACGCCAGCAGGCGTATTCGGCGACGGCGACGCGCTTTTGTAAACGTCTTTGCTGCCATAACGTGAAGCCGCCGCTGAAACGCTTGGTTCATCATTTCGATGTTTAACAGTCGCGTAGAACTCGTCAAGCTCATCGTCGGAATCGTCTTTAGAAGCTGCAGGAGGTTTTGACGCCGCTCCTGGCACGTCCGTATGGTTACTGGCCAAGTGCAGTCCACCGCCCTTACCGTCGCGTGACTGGTCGGCGCCTTTGCCAGATGGACGGAAGAAAGTCGCATTGGCGGTACGGAATTCAGACGGCTGTGCGGTTGTATGTCGAAGCGGGTAGAACACCGATTGGCTGTATTTTTGACCGGCGCAGCGTTCTTAGAGTCCAAGTGGTCACCGGGTCTTGGCTTTCCACTGAACCTCCGAATGCCGCTGCTGAGTTGTTTCTCGCGTTCCTCTGATTGGCCATGCCCCTCTCTGCCAGCTGGTCTATCACGGGTCGGAGCAACATCTTCGGCAATCCAAGTGTCTTCCAGAATTGATAACATTTGTTCGTCTAACGAGACAATGTAAATGCGTTGCAGGTCGCGCACGACGCCGTTAGATTTCTTTAAAAATTCTTTGACTGAACGGCACAAGACTTTCGCAACAATGTCCTTTGGAATTTTATTGAAACCTACACAGGAAGACAGCTGAAACGGATGAAACCCTGAATATAAATTAATTTTGATGAAAATCAAACAAAATCGTCACGATGCTCAAGCACAGATGACTTGCATCATGGTTCTTCAGTGGCCTATCATGCGCTGCTTTACTGTATCTTACGACGGGGCAGTGAAAGGTCGAGTTGTCCCCTGATTGCCCATCCATAGGCGTAAACTTCTATTAGACCTCTAGGCTCGAATCCCCACTTTTTGAGAGGCTACCATAGAGAAAGAGAAGGTAGGCAGGCCTATGTGGGTTAATTAATGTCCGAAAACCAAAAACTGTCTCGGACACGTGGGCACTCCCTACAATCCTAAGAATGTGCGTGCAATAAAAATATGAAATTAATTAGAAAACCGATTATCTGTTAAATTATTTAAAATTGCCATTGATGCAGTTTTTGAAATCACAAAAACAACTTTACTTGACAGCATAGGCGGATTTTATTAAAGGCTAGGGTAGGCTTAAGCCTACCCAACTAATCCCACCAAAACAAAAAACTTGTTTTTCCATCAACACCAGGTCTGTAGCGTGCTGGACGGCACGCGTGCTGGATGGCACCCCCAGACCCTCATGCTAGCCTACCCAAATCCCAAATATTAAACTCTAAATCCGCTTATGCTTGACCGTTAGAACACGAATGGCTTACCTGAGCCGAGAGTGGCAAGTCCCATTGATCGCACGATTCCTTTTCCCGCCGGAGCTCTTCGCTTCACTTCGCTTAGCTGTTTGAGGCTGTTGTCGCACGCCCTCTTCAAGTCAAACGCGCATTCGTCTTCGGTCGCATATTCGGAAAATTTCGGAACAACGACGTGAATTATGTGGTCGCAGTTTTTCAGATCAAAACTGCCGGTCACAAACGCTTCTCCCACCGGAAGCGGCTGTCGCCTGCCGCGTAAGTCCGCCAGGGCACGTTTTAGTCCGGGACCAGCCTTCTTCATCACGTCCCCGGCAATTCCAGCATCGTAGCGAAGGTTTGAACCTGCGGGACATACGATTACGTCCGCTCTGAGTTCAGTGATATCGATCAAGGAGAATATTATTGCGGGATGATCGGATACGTTCGATCCTTTCCTCGAAGATTCTTTCATCGACTGGGACCGACCGACGCGAGATCCACCTCGACTAGGCCCACTGCTGGAGGCGACCGCCGCAGGTTGATGCAGCAATGGTCCGTTTGAATCTCCGGTCGGTTTTTCCAAGTCTTTTGTTCCATTACGCCTAGGATGCTTCAATGAAAGCGGTACTTAGCGGTCTTTGATTTGTGGGCGTTTTGCTCTTGCCAAAACCAGACATATTTAGCACGTCATAGGCCGATTCTTTCAGATATTATTCAATCGGTGATGATATGTTCTCTGAAACCATAATTTTTTCATTGCTAAGTCAGCCAAGTAGTCTGTAAAAAACAATACCTGTCGATGTTTCTTTTAGATGCCAATTCCCAGAGAGAAGGGATACGTCGGGTGACCCTTTCTCTGGAAAAGTTCTCACGACCAATTCTCAGGGACGCTAGTCCTTGTCTTTTGTCCTGGCCTTAAGAACTCATTGAAGACAATTTACAAGTCCGTCCTTGGTCGTGGTCCTGGTCTTGGGGTTGAGTCCTTGGTCCTGGTTTTGAGGGTTGAGTCCTTGGTTTGTCCTTGAAATCAGTCAGTGACTTGAACCATAACACATTGCTGTAGGGCCTATATTAATTTAGTCTCTAGCATGTAGGCCTCGTTCAAGAATCCAATCAAGATATTAATTTTTATTATGTTTCCGGCCCGGCCCTGTGTTTATGACACCCATATAATGTTACCACAAGACACTTGAGTAGCATGTATATTAGCAGGGCGCAATTTTGCAGGATGGGCTGGGAGAATCTTCCCCACTTGCCAAACTAAATCCCCAACTGCTACATCCCACCACTACATCCCCTCACTTTACATTTCCCAACAACTACATCCCCCCAAGCTCGACATATTCCCTCCCACTGCTCCAGGTCACAAATCGCACCCTGTATATTAGGCCTATACTTATAAATTATAATACAGGATGGGCCAATAAAACAGGTACCATCTTGTTTCATTATAAATATTTTTACAACCTCTGAGTCAAAATGCATGAAATTTGGCGAATTTGTGCGTTGGTATAGCCTACCCCGAATGCAGCCATTTAAGTTTTCTGTTACCATTAAATTATAATTTAACTAGTATATAGTCAAGTCCTTGGTCCTAGCCTTGAGGATTGAGTCCTTGGTCCTGGTCTTGAGGGTTGAGTCCAGGGGCGGCGCTGGGTTTTGTTGACTGGGTGGGTCTAATGCAATCTACACAACCAGGACCCGGCTCAGTCTACTCCTCCTCCCCCGCCAAATCAAAATTTCTCTGCGGATTTTAAACCATGGGATTTGCTCAGGTGTTGATGCCCGCCAAAAGGCTCGGGGTGGGTCCGGGGACGCTAGATTAAGCCCTGCTCTTATCCATAATTTAAAAAATTGGACCCACCCCCTAATACCAGTGGCGGCTCTAGCCCCTGGTTGCCATTGGAGTCCTCTAATGTCAACATTCCTAATCGGGTGTGAGCAAATCCTCCGACTGGCCCCTTCCCTCGTGGCAACTCCGACTGGCCCCTTCCCTCGTGGCAACGCCAATGAGAAAAGCTGGACATAACGAGACATCAGAAATTACGCGTATTCAGACTAGCTATACTACGAAAACATGAAAATATCAGAATCGGACAGATTAAAAACATACCATACCAAGTGTGTATGTGTATGTGCACAAAATCGGACATATTAAAGACATACCATACCCACGATCCCGATACCAACAACTGCTGGATTATGCGGACGGCAAAACAAAGTAGGTCTAGTATAAATTCAACCCTACCGACGAGCTGTGTTCTAAGCAGCTTGGCAGGTATAACCACAAATAGTCTGCTCAAAATCCCAAAGCCTATGTAGGCCTAGTCTAGGTCTATAATCGCAATAGCCAAGAGCTGCGACGGTTAGTGAAAGCCAACGCATAGACACGGGCCCTATACACTAGACTTAGTAGGTCTAACGGTATTTGCTGCGTGACAGGGTCGGCGCTGAGGAGTGGGTCCGCGGGTCCGGACTCACCCAGCCTCGGGCAGGGGCACCCAAGCAAATCGTGCAAATCCGTAAAGATTTTGTTTGGGGGAGGGGTAGTCTCAGCCGGGCCTTGGTTGTGTTCAGTGGGGTCATATTACGAGATTGCATTAGACCCACCCAGCCAAGAAAACCCAGCGCCGCCCCTGCTGCGTGACAAACTGAATAGTCAAGTTAAGTCCACAAGATCGAGCCTGTATTTGCTAAACCCTCCACAGTCTACAATATATGAGGCATCGAAAAATTACCTCGACATTTTGGCAGTTACTGTATGCTTATTTTCTTTAAAATAACTATAATTACACGTTTAACAATCTAGACCTATAGGCGGATAATCAGGGCGTTTAACATCTAGACCTATATGCGGATAATAGGCCTGAAATTCTGTGGTTATAAAATACTAGGCTATCGACATCTTCACATGACCTAACCAGACAACATTTTCGAGTATGGAAGTTCAATGTTCCAAATATAGGCCATATAAACATGCAAAAATGAGTTTAGTCAACGAGGGTTCAAGGTCAGGAGAAGGCATGAGAAAGTAGCATGTTAGGCTGGCAATTAATTAATATGCAAGAGCATATTCGAAATGTTTCGATAGTTTCTGATTCGCAACCCAGTGAGCAGAAATTTTACTTTCAGTTTCGCTATTGTTTAGGTTTTCGTGAAACGGAAGATTTTATTTTCGCAGTTTAGGTACAGGTTGATCGTTATAACCTGATATCGGCCACACAGTATAACGCCTTGTTAGGAATGTTTACCAACAGTCAATCGGTAAAATGCCACCAACTCGAGCGCGTTTACAGTGGTTCTCTTATATGAGCTGCAATCTTAAACACTGAACATGTCTTAAATTAGCTTCCATCCCTGTTAACCAGAAGGCCATTCTTCAGATGTCCGACGACGTTGATTGATTATCAAAACAGTCATGTCATCCATGTCATCAACCGTCAGATAAGGCCATTCATTGAGGGAACTTAATTATGGACAGCAAGAGGAACTACTCACATGGCGAAAGGCCTCTTGGAAGTCTGGTAATTCTGTGGGGATACGGGGGGATGAGGAAGGGGCCTCCCAAAAATTAAAATGTTGACAAGCAAAGAAAAATGGGTAATCACCAATTTTGAGGACCGACAGCCTCGTAGCGCAGGTACCTTTCTAGCACATATTTTTTTCCCAAAATTGTCTACAAGCAAAAAAGGTCATCTATTGACATCTTCACATCGTCCAGGCAACATTCGACAGTTCAAAATTTGAGGCACCTCCTCACTTTCAGTTTCGCTTTTGGTTAGTGGTATTAGCTATCTACAGGTAGCCTTCTAAAGCTCTCCCAAAGGTTTTTAGGACTGCAGTGTACTGTCACATTAGTATGCGCACCAGTAGTTTGCACATTAGTATGGGAGTTTGCGCACCTGGGAGTTTGCGCACCTGGCCTCCCCTCTGAATGGGCCTGGGCCTGTTTCCATAACCCTACCCCTAAAACCATTTGAACTAACGCTCATTTCTTCTTTATGCTAACAAATTTTATTGTTGAATGACGAATTTTTTAAACGGGTGTTTCATCACTACACTGAATATTTTGCATATCTATCTGTAACAATAATCCTTTCATTGGTCATAGTCATAAGAGAATCGATTTAGTAAAATCAACAGTTCATTGCCTACATCACTTCGTGAAACCAGCGCACTACACCGTTTCAATCGAATCATAAACAGTTCCAGTTTGTTTGTCTTCGAATGAAACCCCCACCCCGCCGATCAGACTGCCCTCTTCATAGTTGCTTTGTGTCAAAACTTCATAATCTTTTGAGTTTTTTTATGATGAAGAGTAGATTTTTGAAAGACTGTGTACAGTATATCCAAAGAACTACCGGTAATTATTTTGCCTCATGTACTCTAGGTCATTAAGCATAACGTGCAAGTTCTAAGCCTCAAAGTACATCACACAACATTGAAACAAAGTGTCTATAGGTTGCCAGATGGCACTTTATTGCATTTTTAACTACATGGTGTTTCATCTCAAAGTAATAATTAAATTCTTCCATGCTCATCATCAGGAACATCTTGCTTTATTAGTTTTGCACTTCTGAAAAACATCTATTACTTTGATTAGAATAAGAAAAGCGACAAAAGCACTAAAATTCTTTGCCGAAAATTGTTTCTTATGTTTTTGAAAAAAAGACAGTGCAATCTGTAGAAATAATCTGTGGAAATAATCTGTAGCCTGTGGAAATAAAATCAATTTGATAGTTTCATGTCGACATCACCAACTAAAGGTGTAATAATATCTACTGAATAAATTACTACACAGAGCTGTATAAACCCACAAGTGTGCCCTGTGACCAGCATGAATCTGGCGTCCCACCCTCAAATTTTGTTCCCTAGATAGATTGTAATATTCCTATGGCACGCAATAATATACTATATAAGACATTGATATTACTAATAATTTCATCATATAAGCACCATTTTTGCATTTTGTGTTTATTTATTTCCTTCCGAATGAATGATCCTAAAATTTGCGCCCCTTCTAAACTTGCGCCCTGTGCCTAGGCGCCGTAGGCACCGCCCTTTGTACGGCTCTGTTACTACATACCACCTACAAGCAGTGGCATAGCCAAGGAGGAGTCTGGGGGCTAAAACCCCCTTGGTTGGCCGACCCAAAAATGTTTACATTGCAAAGTAAATTATTATTCTGTGGGCAGAAGGGCACCAAAAGCGGGTTTGAAGTAGCAAAAAAACAAAAAATGAATATAGTTGTACAGGGGCTGTCTGCACACTCACATAGCTATATTATAAATAACTTAACCAAGCAGATAACAAAATAATAGGTGCCGACAATTTCTTGATTATCAGGATTTTTGAAGTTGTGAATGGTTGGTTGTAGCCCCCTTCGGAAAATCCTGGCTACACCACCGCCTACAAGTGATACATCACTGTATATGTTTGTAAATACAGTGTAACTCTACATATGTTGAATCAACATCCAATGCAAACCAACTGCACACAGACTGCACGCTGAACAAAATTCAACAAACCGCAAACACAAATTTAGTTTACATTTTGTTGATTTGTAAATGAAGGTATTTACGGTAAATTGCAGAAACTTTTACAACAAACATAGAAAGCAGATTATGTGTAAGGGTATCACTGTGTTTTATCCAGGCCTGTTAGAGGGGAGATCCCCAAAACCTCAAATCCCCCCAAATTTCAGCACTGACACAAATTCTTGCATTGAACAATGTCTCTTCCCTTCCAGCCAAGTCATTCCCCCCCTCGGTCTGGAGTTTGGATAAAACACTGGGGTAGTCACTAATCACCCCTCAAAAAGTCCCCTTTTACATCTCTACATAAATTAAGATGCCATCACATTTCATACACAACAAAACATCAACTCATTTAAGTGTTGCGATATGCAATAAACTCAAACTTCCAAAAGCTTCATTATTTCAATTTAGCACCAAGCTATTTCCAATAAATGTACTACAAACAAGCCCCAATGCATTATATCTAGTTAAGGTACAGGTAAAAATGGCATGGCAATTATCTTCAATATCATCCTCAAGCATATATGAAGCTTACAAAGCCACACAGGACAGAGATGAATGGAAGAGGCAAACTCAAGTTGCAATAGACACCAATGGGTATTGCACCCATGGAAAAGAATGATGAATCATTATATTATGTAAATATTGCATATGATTGCTTCACAATGACAGATCTCAAAACTGGCCAACAGTGCTTTAACCCTTTAACTGGGGACCCCGGATATATCCGTTCATTTTACATTGAGTTACAGTTAAATACCCAGTTAAGGGGTTAAAACTCATCTGCTGTTAAATATAACTCATACAGATTTCAACTCATAGCTAGCTACCAATTAACTATGCTTTATTTCAAAGAGGAACAAGGCACAGGAAACTACAATGAACCTAGAGCCAAGACTGGTTAGTATTTTAACTTGAAATACTTCATTATATTGACATTCATCTACAGGGTGGTGCAAAAATAACCGGACTAGTCACATTTAGGTTTGCATTTAATATAGTCCGGTTTTTTGTGCCACCCTGTACAGTGCATATCATGTCAAATATTGATAGTTCCAAATCATGCTGATCACTTAAACACACAGAATGAAGTGCAGGTCTCTTCTTAGTAAGAAATTTCAAAGCAGATTTAAACACATGTAATAATGCTGTATATGTACAAATTCTTTACATAATGCAGTGTGTTCAGAGCATGCCAAAACACTAACTGCATCAATTCAAAAATTACCCTACGCTGTTCAAACTGAGATCAAGCAGAATATCTCAGACTTCTATCAAATTTTAAAAGTTTTCTTTGCAGCAAAACAACGAAGGAACAAATAAGCTTAAATTAATCTTTCCAACATCTGATCCATTCTCCGCCTCTAAGAATTCAACGTGACGGAAAGATAGATTCAAGCATACTCAGCAGCTATTTTAGAAGCCAAACAACCACAAAAGGGCATCTCAACAGAAATTGAAAATGCAGAGCTGCAAAGTGATAAGCTATGCCACAACAACTGGTGAATCAAATTAGGCAAAATGATACCATTGTTTCAGTAGCTATATAAAATGATACTATATCTAAAATGACTGAATCGGCCTAAACACTATCTTGAGAGATTACATCAACCAGTAACTGGTCTTTAGCGATTGCCAACTTTTGCAATGAGTTCATCGCAGATGGCTGTAAGTTCACGGTTCTCCTTTGACTGCAAATTCAACAAATAAATATATGTGTGTGTGTGTGTGTGTGTTTGTGTGTGTGTGTGTGTGCTCCTTTTAATTCTAATTTGAAACAAAACTTCAAACTTATATTCTCCATTAAAATGTTACACATTAACAGAACTGATCAATAAATTGTTCTAATAAGCAGATTTCAACATGATTAAACTACAAATAAATACTTTCTGCAACTTCAAACTGTAATGCAAGAAGTAAAACCAAAGTTATAGCACTTAAAACCTCCATTTAAATATCAGCCTTACTCAAGCATACACTTTGGTACTTGTACTCAAAACTTTTATATTTGGCATCAGCATTGGTTGAAGAAGTACCATGTTTCCAATTAATGAATGGAAACTCATAGATATTACATGCAAAGGTAATTATAATATAATTCATGGGCTTGACTAATTAGGCTACATGTACATGAAGCAATATACTTGTGCCCATACTTGTACTTTAAAAAATTTAAACGGTACAACTCTTGTATTAATTCTGTACAGGCCATAATAAGGGGACCCGGCTTCCTGTGGCTATGTGTCAATGGTTACGTCTAATAAAATTTTTTTTAAATAAATAAATAAACAAAGATGGCAGCCTGTCTGTTGAGTCTTACTTTCTGCTCGACTGTCAGCTCCAGACTCTGAGCCTGCATCTCGGCCTTTCGTAAGGCGGCCTGAAGTACGGCCAATTCTGAGTCGTTGTGCCTCTTTACCCGTTCAATTTCGGAGTTTGCCCTAAAAAATTACTGAAACCTCAAAAACCTAATTTAGCCAAATAATTTATATCTATTTTCAACTTCAGTTTATTTCAAAAGTTCTCTGAGTTCAATGCTTCTTGGGTCTGCATATACTCATTAGTTCTTCTTGTTATTGCTGTACCACGAGTACACTCATTGTAGATATACTGGTAAATACAAAACATTTAATCAAAACATGATAACGATTTTTGACAAGAAAATAAGGAATCAATAAAATAACGCTTCCATCATAAAACAAAATTAATCAAAATTTTAATGAAACATAAACAGGAAAAATAATAAGTTTAAAAGAAGATGAAGATCAGAGGAAGAAATGGCAGAAATGATTTTCCAATCACTACTCACGTTATTAATTTGTCCTCTGCCTGTTGCTTCAGTGCCTGATAGCGTTCTTCCATCCTTTTCAACTTGCCCTGACAGTCCGCAACGCATTTCTTCAGCGTGTCCTCGTTCTGTTCAATTAACACAACGCAACATATTTGTTGAAATTCAGAAATCACTATCATACCACAGTTCTCAGCAAAACTTCTAAATGTTTGCATTAACTCATCTCAGACAATTCTGATTTAGCTTTGAAGAGTGAATCTAATCTAATCTCTAAACTGGATTTTAAGTGTTTTAGTAGGATTTCTCCTGTGTTGTTGCTCATACAGCCTCCCCCCCCCTATTCCAACTTCTGCTTGTCTACTTTTGCTGCCATAGCTTTGAGATAAAGCTGATGTCACAAGCTGACAACCAAACAAGACAATCAAATAGGGGGAAAATAGAAAAATGAACAAAGCAAACAGCAGGATATTATATATATAGCAATTGTTTCTTCACCTTTTTATAAGCTTCAACCACAGATTTTGATTTCTCATAACGTCGATGAAGATCAGAAAATGCAGATTCAACTGACTGTAGATCCTCCAGGGCCTGTCCGATGAAAGACAATGCAGACAGTTCTTATGGTGAAGCAAACAAATGTGTTAAGCTTACTTTGGCAATGATCTGAAGAAATAATTTTAAAAAGTGACTGGCCAACAGTGGACGAAAAATTAATACCTGGTCACGTTCCTTGATCATGCCCGCCAGAGAATCCTTGCTGACGTTGGATGTTGCCTCTTTCTCCACTATAATAAAAAAATGCATCAAATGGTAAAAAAACATCAGCATTCACTTTCACAAAACTATCACGTGATATCTGACTTTTCAGTCATTGCAGTGACAAGGTGAAGATGAATTTTTAAGGCATTTAAAAATGTTAAAATTCATCAGCATTTGCAAATTTCACATCTTTTACAAACCATTCAGAAAGACTGGTAGAGCTGATTCTGAAGTAAATGTTCTGCACGTATTATGTTGCTAATGATACATACTTCTAGGGTTTTAGCAAATGATACGGCCAACTCTCTTTTAAGAAATCAAACATATAAAATAATAAGTCAATAAAGTAACTGGCAGGCCACCAGTGATACCCATAAATAAGTCTATCTGATGGTGAAATACAACCAAAATCAAAATAACATGGATTTCACTCAGTACATACAGATATATCAATAATCACAAATGAATTTTATGTACGTCAAAGTAGATCCTGATTTAGATCTATCTGAGGTAGGTAATGAGCGAGTATGACATTATAACAAAATGCTTGAAGCTTTTAAATTTGCATCACAAACCCAAGCAAACACAACTATATTCACTCAAAACATGAATGGGACTCCACACAATAGAACATGCAGGAATGTGCCACAGCAAATTCAAACAAATATTATCTGGGATTCAAAACAAAATTTAAGAAGCATATAACACAGTCTGTACGAATCTATAGTGCATACGGGTATACCCTTCCGAACCACCTTAAACATTATTATTACTATTATTAGTAATTTATTATATTAACTTATTATTATTATTATTATTATTATTAACAATATTCAGATTAACAGGAAAACATATTTAGGTATCATAAATGCACATTTGTTTATAAGAGTTTCAGTATTCTGGTATTCTCTGTGACCAGTCAACCAGTCACTTTCAAATTTAGCAGCACTGTCCCAAAATCACGCAGTCTGCAGGCAGAAGACAGCCAAAATCATACATTCAAAACATTAATCACAGCTGGGTTCATCAATACATGGGGCAGCAGTTGTCATTGAAAAAACATTTAATCAATTTATATAACAGATTGTCTACAACCTTTCACTGGTCTTGACATTGCGTATTCTGATGAAAATGGAAATTTTAACTACCGTATACATTTTTGGGGGGAAATTGAAATTTCCAAATGTTCTTCAAGACTGTAGGATGGGGTCACTAGATAGTGCATTCATTGGCAATCAACCATCCACTTGCTAATCAAGACTGGAGCACTTAACATCACTGACACACTGAAGCACAATGAGATGTGTATTCAATCATAGCTAGATGGAACCTTCATAGTCTGGGTAATAGTTCATACATTCAAAAATCTTTAAAAACATGCAAGAGAAAGACAGCACTCAACAATTACTTATTTCTTGAATCCCCCAACAGTCAGCATTTGGAAATGTTCCCCATTTTAATATTTAATACACATATTCACACACATACTTACAGTATCAAGGAAAATGTAAAATATGTTCTGGGTTGCATCCTTTTGCAATGAAGCTACCATTAACAGGAATCTCTTTAGAAATGAACTAACATTAGTACTGATACATATTTTGAGAATATAGCTTGTAAGTATAAAATTCATCAGTACTAAGCAAAAGAACTGCTTACTTTGCATCAGGATTGAACTCTGTTGCCTATAAAACTACATTATTATTATTATTATTATTATTATTATTATTATTATTATTATTATTATTATTATTATTATTATTATTATTATATGACAATTTATAAAGCCCAGTAAGCATAGTGAAGGCTAAAGACAAGAGCGCTTAAAAAGAGATGCTATAGGAAATGCTAAATAAATGCGTCTTAAGATGCTTAGTAAACAGTTCTGGAGAGGTCACCATTGTCACATTCTTTGGTAGTGAGTTCCACAGCCCCGGGGTTCCCCTCAAGAAGGACCTATCCCCGAAAACCACCATCTTGAACGGAGTCGAACTTTGCTATAACGGACTTGGCTATAACAGATCCTGGTTATAATGTACCGCAATGTACGGTCCCGTGTCATGCACTTGCATAAAGGATGGCATTGGATACAATGTACATCAGATATATCATATTAAATTTTAGAGACCCACTAAGTAAGTTTTAACAAAGTTCTATTGTAAGCCAAAAAATATAGAAAAATTAATCTACAAAGAGGTATTTAACCCCAAACACAATATTACAGATAGAAACTACCATACTCATACCAATAAAAATCATTTCTTATAAAACAGTTAAAATCAAGATGAAATAGACAAAAGTAATATTAGTATTAACATATATCCAAACAGCAACAAAACTAACACATCACTCAAAATGAATTAATACTGACTAGGTTAAAAACAATAAATGAAGAAACAGCATGCAAACATATGAATCTTTGATACCATCACAATCATTATGACCATGAACACCAGGGGGAGCTAGCCGGATCATGTCCAAGTCTGCAACATCAGTTCAGACTCACGAACACATATCCTCAAAACTCAGCATGTTATTTATTGTTCACAGGCTTAACTCTCGCGACTCAATATTATTTCTTGATATTCATCGACAGCTGATTAATTTATTTTACTGCAGCACTGGCTGCCAAAACGCATGGACTATGATGCAGCTAATAAAGCTAATTGCTCTACTACAAGGTATGCTATTAGCAATGACAGTCATGTCATTAATTTAAAAACTGCTAAATAAATTGTCAAAGATAATAATAATAATAATAATAATAATAATAATAATAATAATAATAATAATAATTCACAAGTGGTTGTCATCACAATTACTGTCATCTTATGCATTATCGCTACATTTTACCAATATCATCACATTCCTTGAAAATATTATAAACATGAGTCCTTCTATCTAATTTTCATTACATTTTCACCAACGAATATTAATCTATTTATGTAAAGCATTGATTTTTTTATAAACAGTTCACCAATAAATCAGATTCATAGACATAATCACAAATGGGCAGAGATGCCATAGTAAAAAGGACAGAGAAAACAGATACTATAAATGTGTAAATGAATAAGAAGTGAGTGATTGAAGAGCAAAAGGAAAGGCAGACAGATGTAAAGATGAATGCTGTCATATAAAGACATCATCACGAAATCGGATACCAAAGAAATAGATCAGTCACCATGATTAAAAACTGCTTGAGACTAAAACCTAAATAGTTAATCACAAGTGTAAGAGAAATTGTGTCTCCTATCCACTTTACACAAAGTACGGAGAAACCAGTCAAAAGACTCACCAATAAGCTTTTGTATTGTATTCTCGTATTCAGCTATGACAGCCCTTTAAAATAAACAAAGTGCAACTTCACTGCAAAATGTAACCTACAATCTGGAATGCACTTGAAGTTAGCATACGCATGCTGAGCACTTCTGAGTGCAAGTCCAAAAGTGGCACTATATAAATGCCTAGTGATACTACATTACAATCTGTATCTAGAGAATGAAACTAGAAGTCTAAGAGTAACATGAAATAGAAAAATCACGGCATATTGAAGACAATGAAAAGGAGGATGAAGCGACATTTTACTTCATGTCCTCGTGTGATTTCTGCAATCGTTGAATGTTGTTGACCAGATCTGCTTTCTCCTCCTCCTGTACCCGCACATCTCTAATACGCATGCTGAGCACTTCTGAGTGCAAGTCCAAAAAGTGGCACTATATAAATGCCTAGTGCTGATGTTTGAATGAAACTAGAAGTCGCCCAAACTTCACGGCATATTGAAGACAATGAAAAGGAGGATGAAGCGACATTTTACTTCAGTTCATCGTTGAATGTTGTTGACCAGATCTGCTTTCTCCTCCTTTCTCAGACCACTCACGTTCCTTTGCCAACAATCGAGCCTGGAACTCCAATTCCCACTCCTTCTGAAGTCGCATGAAGTCTGACTGAGAATATTTTGGAACCTGAAAGCAATTATGATCACAAGGATTCAAATTTTTTTAAATTCTACGAGGGTTACTTGTGCAAATAACAAGTGCCAACAAAAGGCTCCAACAAAGTACTGTGTACAAACACATTACAAAGTAAACTCATCGTACTCATGCACTTCATGATAATTGAAAACTAACACTGGAAATTAACAGGACAATGCTTTTTGTTAAATATATTGATAGAATTTTATAAAATCCTTAACCCCTTAACTGGGTATTTAACTGTAACTCAATGTAAAATGGACGGATATATCCGGGGTCCCCAGTTAAGGGGTTAAAACCATTTCTAAAACAGCAAAAGTGAAGCTGTGCATTGAGGCCGTCAAAGTGAACCTGGAAGCAATGGAAAATTAATCACATATTTTTGATCATAGCTAATCTTATGTAGAACTTTCAAAGCAATACATTACAGATAAATCTCACTTCTGAAAAATGTGATACAATGCAGAGTACTTGAGAATTTATGCAGTGAACCTCAAAGACATAACCCGAGGGTGCTGATTATTAAGCTAGTATAACAAGCTACATTGCACCACGGCCCTAGGCTGCTAATAAGCATCATAAAAGCAAGATCCAACTTCAACTTTGGCATTTTACTAATGCATCACCCAGCAGATTCATTACAATGACTAAAGTACTAGGTAGGTTGCATCGTGAACCAAAACCACGAGTTTCAAATACAAAGAATTCACAAGTAACCCTCATTCTACAAAGTTTACAAAGATAACCTCAAGAAAAAATGTAGAACAAGTAATAACCTGAAGAATGTCCGTGGTGACTCCACTTCCAATCCCCTTATTTACAGCACCCAGCTACAGATATAAAAAACATGTTTATAAATATACAATATTATACATACAAGTAACTTCAGTTGATACTGCTTCACAGTCACCACCGTCTTCAACATCACTATCTTTTTTGTATCAAAATGATTCTTTTTCTTATATGCTCATCTAGGCCAATTCCAGTGCACAACCACTGCAGCCAAAATACACGCACACTTCATATTATGGCTGAGAGCAGAGAGGTACAAATAGCTTTTCTGGTTTTCAGTTAAAATATGCAGCCTATCAGAAATGAAAATGAAAGTTATAGAAAAGGCAAATCTTAAACAGCACAGTATACAATATTTATTCACGTACAGCATTCACAGATTCAATCAGTTTCATCTTAATAACACTGCTAAAATGACAAGCCAAATAGAGTTACTTAATGGTAATTTGCAACAGAAATGTCAGATGCGTGCTTTACTTTCACACCCTGAGATAAAATAATGCGACGTATTGCACGAATCTCGGCCCACCTACCCATCAATTAAAAATTGCAATGAAACAAGACGACATGTTTCAACAGCAGCTGTCAAATCCTCATACACAACAAAAAGTACCGAAAATGAACTATCATTTAAATCAGAAAGCACCGTCTAAAAGCATACATTGGTGCTTGTTTGTGAAGCGAAGGGTGTCAAGGGGTCACCGAGCGTCTTGTCAATATCTTCTCTGACTGAAGCATCACGGTCAATAGCAGTTGAGTCGCTTCTGCCTGGATTTGCACTTGGTGGCGTAGTCATCAAAATGAGATCATTACTGTAATGAGATCATAGACAACTGTAACCTCTAACGAGTCATGCCAACCGATCTATATAAATTTATTATATGCCAACACCTGCTGCTTATGCTTAATAGAAAAATCAGCAGCGTTTTCAACTCTCTCTCTCTCTCTCTCTCTCTTTTCTCTCTCCCTCTCTCTCTCTCTCTCTCTCTCCCTCTCTCTCTCTGACAGATTAGCATGACTGACTTAAAAGGCTAGATCAGGCATCAAACAAAAACTATCACAGATTCATATGTATCAATATTTTGATAATGATCATTGTTTCCTATATTAATTATTCCTCATTTCTCTAATCAAGCATTTCAAATGATCAATGTATTTTACAAAATGACTTTCATTTTTTGTTGTTGTGTTTTTGAGTTGAAAAGTGAACTTCTGTTCTGTTCAATTCCATACATAATAACCCCTACCTCAATAACAAGTTATCGTTGGCTTTGCTTAAAATCTTCTTTCATTTCCTTTTTTTGAAAGCAAATTACTAACACAATGTTCAGAAAAGCAACTCTTAATTTTCTACGAGTAGACAAATCTCCACATATAAAATATCCAGCTGACCTTTCTGAGGTTGAAGAAACATCGGGAGTTTTTGTATCCTGACCTTTTGTCACCTGTGAGGCTGAAATACACAATCCAAACAGTTTCACGTATGTGACAATTATCTATACTCTAAGTACATTCAACAGATTTGATCTTGGCTCTGTGCATCATGTTGAAAAATTCAAAGGCAAGAAATGAAATTTATGTCTACAATTGAATTTTTACCCTTTATCAAAAAAAATAAAAACAAGGCATATCTGCAGAGATTTTGAAATTTTGAGTAACCACACTTTAAAAAATAATCCACATAAAATTTAGGATTTCTTCAAACATAAATGCAACAGAAACAGTTCCCTTAAAACGACCAAATTCACGCTAAACAGTTTTCGAATAATTAAAACTACCCAAATACCATCACCAAATCACAAATTCAGAATTAAGCAGAAACATATTCAATGAACCTGAGCTGAGAACTGTACCAATCTAGCCACAAATAACACATGCTGCTGTACAGCAAGGAGCAGTGGACACAATGTCCCATTAAAACATTTGTTCTGATGCATTCAGCTTCAGCAGCTGTTTGTAAGTGCAGTCAATAAAACCTTTGAGAAAATCAAATCAATGTTCCCAGCCATCAGTTAGACTGTTCAGTCCATACATACATACATACATACATACATACATACACACACATATTTATATATATATATATATATATATATATATTAGATATATATATATATATATATATATATATATATATATATATATATATATATATATATATATATATATATATATACACACACACATACATACATACATATATATATATAAGTATATGTCGCGTATATATCTAGAGAAATTTATACATAAAAATTCACTAAAAAATGCAGTTGACTTATCTGCGAGTCAATGCAATTTTTCAAAGAATTTTGCCTTAATCAGCAACGTTAGGCTATGCAGCGGAGATATTCTATTGTCGTCGTTGGCGTTGTTCTTCCTGATGCAAAATGCGTAATGACAGCCACAGATGTCTGTTGACTCTTTCTAAGGCCCCATTAGATTGAGGTCAACGATGTTACTCAAAAGTTGCTTCCACGGTCACTTAGAAATGTTTTTGGGGCTCCATACCGACTGATTATCTGGCCCGACTTCAATGTTGACCTGGCACAATTATGCATTTAAAAACATGTAAATCCCTAAATTTTTCAAGTCTGATTTCGTGGTCATAGCAAATTTCTTACATTTTGGCCTAAAACTGGGGTCGACTTATCTGTGAGATCGACTTATACAGTATACGGTAAGTGTGTGTATATATAGTTGTCTGTCACATAGTGCCCCATCAGAAATGCACTGCAGTGTTCTCTTGAGCAAACTAAGCAGTGGGAGATTTATGAAACTCTACTGACAAGTCTACCTGTTTTTGACCAGATCAACCATCATGTGCATGAAGTCTATACCTGTCTAACACATGTAGGCCTATATGTATGTCTGATTTCAAGATGTAAATTTGTGACCATAACAGCATTGTCAGCAACATTACTTGATCACTGCCCATATAAATACTAGAAGTAATACTAGAACAGAAAATGTCACAAAATGTACTTTGATGGTGATTCATTCATTCATTTCACAAATCTGACATTTTGAATCAATCTCAATTTCTTGTGTTCAAAGCAAATTGCTACTGAGAAAGTCTCTTACTTAAAACAAATAAATAATTAAATAATAAACAAAATAAAATTTTAAAACATTTGTTAATAGCCAATAAAGTCGTAGATTAAGATTGGTGATTTTAAATTAATGTCTACCAGCAATATGAATTTCTTACTGATGGTGAATTTCCATAATCTGAACATACGAATAATACCACAGATTATGAAATGACAATGCTCTGATGTATTCAAGCTATGTCAAGATAAGTCATCACATAAAACAAATTAAATGAGGGAATAACATATATACAGAGCCGTAACTAGGTGGGGTAGAGGGGGGACAAGCTGCCCCGGGCGCCGTCTTAGGGGAGGGGCACCAGAATCCACACCTTGATTTTATTCATGATGGGAGTTTTGCATTTAAGAAGCTAAAAACGCCCACCAAGGCATTGCCCATATGTAAAAAGGTCATCACTGCTAACTTTATTTACTCTTTTACTCCTCAAGGTGTTGAAAACTTTGAAAAGTAAAAAAGTCATCACCAGCTTGCCTGTTTCCAACTATATTTGGTGGGGGTCGAAAAATATATACCTTGCTCCCGGGTGCCAAATACTCTCAGGTGCCAAATACTCTTGCTACAGTTCTGCATATAAATATATGAGATACCCATACCTGTTGAAAGTGAACTTTCCAATAGTGGATCAGGTTTTACACATACAGACTCTCTTCCAAGAGATGACTCCTTTCCCTAATAAAAAGCAATCAGCCATGCTTAAATCTTTACCAACCAACTGAACAAACATAGTATTAAACTTTTATTTGCAATAATTTCTAACATAATTTACCACAACAGCAAAAAGCCAATTCAATCATAAAACCGGTGTTTTGCCAATAAGTTCTGAACAGCAAAGTTCCTTTTTTGATATTAGATAAGAATGTAAAAAATAAGGCATTTGAGAAATATGAAATCATCAGAACCTAGCACTTGGCTAAGCCTCTACTTTGACAAAAGTGCACTGCTCCAGCAGAAATAGGAAACAGATAAAATGGCAATAAGATGCAACAGAAGATCTCTATAGTGCCTCTTCTGATTGGTTACTCAGAAGAGCCTCTACACTGAAAGGGGATTTTAAGTGGTTTTCAGGTGTTTCAGAAAGAAATCCGAGAACCAATCAATGGCTACATGTCAACATATGCTTGAGCACATCTGGCTGAGATATTGTATATCTTCATTTGTGCCTGGTTTTAAGTATTTCTGTGTGGTGCAATTACCTTTGCAGCTAATTTTTAACACAATAATTCCTCCAACTCTCTTTGTATGTGACTCATCTGTACTGCCTATATTGCTAAAATATATACATATATAAAAATATGTATGTATGTATATATATGTAATTATATATATGTAATTATATATATATATGTAATTTATATATATATATATATATATATATATATACACACACACACACACACACATGTATGCATGCTAAGTATATGGCAGAGAGGAAGTGTTGAAATGAAAATGATTCCTTCTAAAAGACATTAATTTTATTAAACTATAATGCATACATACATACATACATACATACATACATACATACATACACATACATACACAAACTAAGGGCCAAACGGAGGGGGAGGGGGCTATAGCAAACAGGTGCTGATTTCCTAAGCTACAAAAAGTGTTCTTGGATGAGTCAGACAACTGACATCATCAGCTGTTGCTGACCTGAATTACTGTAAGCCAGACATGTGGCCAAACCGTTGACCAAACAATGTTGTTTCTAGGTCATTCTCCAGCTTTCCTATACATTTGCAATTACATAAATAACTAAACTGCCTTTCATAACACACTCCTGTGCCATTTCACACTTTCCCTGATCCAATTTCATTGCCTCTGCTCCAGGGCAAACTGACCCAAGAAGACCTCCTTTCCTTGTATAAGCACTATTCTGATAAATCGGATCAGGTATTCAAAATAAGGTCTCTATTGCACAGAAAACTAGCAGCAACGTCTCTAATAAAAATTTCAGTAGCATAAGAAATATCTGGATGAAAACTGAATAGAAATTCAATTTAATTAAAAATAATTAAATATTTATCCAATGAGACTGAAAAATTATTACCACAGCAGAATATATTAACACGTTGACCGCCAAGCTATAGATTACCCTGTGGCCACTGCATTTGCTAGCTGCAGCCTGCGGCAGCTGACTACCGGCACTTGATGCTTAGGAAATGCAGCAAAATACTAGTACTACTACTAAAGGACTGATAAACAAATACTTTTTCTTCCATTAGAGATAAACGAAATGCAGCTGATATATCCTGAATGGACTTGTAAGAAATGCGTGCAGAAAATAATCCAAAGTTTACTGTTGATTTTATTTCAATATCAGGGGCCAAATCTAGCAGCAGAAAGATACGACCTTGTGCAGTATTAGTATAGATATGGAAAAGGTTTCGTGAAGTTTAGCTGTTTTGTGAGCAAATAAACAGTGTGGAAGCCTGTTCACATACGTTTTATAATATCAGACTTCTGCGGACAGTTTCCCTTCGTTGTTTTAGTTTAGATTGTTTTCTGAAATATTTATCCTAAAAAACATCCGTAAAACACATTTGTTTCATTTTCAATGAAATACTGTTATTTGTAAGTTAACCAACGTTTTAAAACATTGGAGTTATATAGCACTGCCTACTGTAGAAGACAATGTTTAATTCACATTAAAGCGAGATTTTTAAGAAGAATAAGTTCTAAATCTCAGTAGTTTCCCTAGACAAGTAAGTATCATTTGAATTAATCCTTATAAAAATGCAGCTTTGAATAAACAGGAAGATGTTCACATTATAATATGCCTCTAGATTTGGAAATATTTATCTAAAAAACCGTAAAACTTCCACTGCAATGATTACTGTAACTAACCAATGTGGATTATGTGGCTCCTACTGTAGACAAGTCACATTGCATTTCAGCCTAAATCTCATGGTTTCATATCATTTGAATTAATCCTCGATGCATTCGGCAGATGACAGCATGTCTCTATTATGTCTGAGAAACCACTCAGAAAGTGATTTACTATAAAGAGCGCTGTGTTTATTGCTGGCCGCTCAGAGTGACAAAAGAGCTGGCGGCCAACGTGTTAAAACAGGACAATGCATAATAATCTTCTGTTACAAAACTGTAAGCAATTTGAGAAAACACAAAGATCTTTAGCTGCAAAAAGTATTCAAAAACTTAAAACCTCAACCAGAAAGCATCGCGTAAAAATGACAATATTATGACAAAATCAGAATATATTGCTTGAGGAAGACTTACTGCAGTAGCACCAACACCACCACTGACCTTCTCAAGAACATTCCAAACTGATGAATCTGAAAAGGTTGAAATGTGGTGGAATCAAACTCAACTGACAAAAATTCACTATCTTCTTCAACATAACATAACATCAAACACATCGCAGACTCAGCGTGGGATAACTGAACAAAGTTCAACGCTTACAGTGTATATCACAAACACACAATATAGCAAGAAGAGCACATCGTCATCATCACACAACCTATAATGCCTGTGAAACTGAGAGAATAAAAGCACACCTTCTGACACAGTCACAGATGCTTCGTCAGGGACGTGGCTGACGTCGGGACAACTAGGAGCCGACTTGTGTGCAGTGACAAGACTGACGTCAGGACTGTTGCTTGGACGCGACACTCGAATGATGTCAGGAGGCACCTGGCTGACATCTGGCAGTTGACTGCCAACGGAAGAAGCAGGATCGGTTTCTGGCAGTGGGCTGTCCAATGGCACACCGTCAGGTGCATTGTGGTAGGATGGCATACTTGAAGGCTTGACAGCAGGAATCTCTGAATTTGATTCAGCATGTTTAGACTTCGGCGAAACGTCATCCTGCACACTTTTTTCTGACACCGAGTTCTCGATATCGGGCCTGGAGCCCAGTGGACTGCGTGCACTCAAAGCCATTTCCGTGCCCAGTTTTTCTGATCCGGAAGAGGCAGTCATCGATGAACAGCCATTTACCATGGTAGAGGTGCTTCCAGATTCTGTGCCTTCAAAGGAGGAGTGTTTTTATTTCCAGGTGCAAGTATCGCTAAACTCTCATCATCCTGGGAACAAGAAATAAACGTAATGGTACTAAAAAAAGTACATTACCCAAATCGCATAGTAAAACATCATACACCTTAATAATCATGTGTTTTAAAACATGCATAATACTACATTTATAATAATGTTGACTAACAGCTTGATACATGGTTAGAGCAGTTTTTGTTAAATACCCACAGTACAATTTTACATCTTAATCTGAACTACACGTGCAGCTAGTAAAGATCATATCAGCCTGCATAAATTCAGCCAAAGAAAGACAGAAAGATAGATAGATAGACAGACAGATAGATGCATACACACAATCATAGAGACATCAGATGCAATATAATAGTGATGTATCAAAAATGTTAAATATTGCTATACAATCACAAGTATGTTGTCAGAAGCTGACATATTACACAGTCTGCTAAAATACATACTCATAATTACCCACATGTGCAACAGTACTTCACACATGAATAAAATTTACACAACAATCATCACTACAAGCTTTGTGTGTGTTTATGTGTGTGTGTGTGTGTGTGTGTGTGACATCACATTATATGTATAAAGGAAAGATAGCAATGTGAGTAAAATAAAATGAGACATCCCAGAAGAACTTGCTAAACATCACTTTGATTTCTGCACACCTGTGACGAGTCCTTTTTAGGAGGCGGCTTAGATTTTCTTACAGGAGCTTTACCAGAAGCTGCTTTCTTCCTAAAGTGAGAACAAATGCAGACATTAGGCATCTTTCTTCCACTGCCTTCAACAATTTACTCAAAGGATATTAGCAAATTAAAAGTACCAAAGATTTAGTCATTAAAATTTCTATTTAAAGTTTATTATACTCATGTTTATCATCAGATTTAGTGGTACAAATCTGGTCATAAAAAACAATTTTTCAGCAAATAAATCCTTTTAGAAGCCTCAGAGCTATTGATAAGTTCATTTTAAGATGTTTTTAGTATCAAATATTTGCCCTGGAATAGATTACAAGATTAGCCTTCATTGTTGTATTATGACAATAATGAGTAGTAGTAAGTCAAGCAGTGAATTGAGCATATCAAATAAGTAAAAACATAAAAGACTGAAGTTAATTAATATCAACCATTTATATATCTCCAATTCTCATTTTCATATTTTGGCAAAATTTTAACATATACTGTTTATCCAAATTTGTATAACTAAAAAATATTGCAGTATCTCCAAGCATTCATTCTTGCAATCTATATTCAATTTGCATTTGGTCTAAAAAATTTCCTCTTGCTCTTAATCAGATACACAACTACATTCCAAACAGAACTCCTTGCTGGCAACGACTACATGTGAATACATCAAAAAGCAAAAAGTCTTGCATACATTTCTAAACACATTGAATGCAACCAAACTCACTTGACATGTTCCACGTTTGATTTAGCCACAGCCGCAGCAGATTTGTCTATGTCGGCATTTGTGTCGTCTAACTCAGCATTCACTTTTGTAGTGTCAGAATCTGTTACCGGAGACTCCAAGTCGTTGTTATTGTTGTTGGCAAGATGTTCAACCTTACCACCTCCAGGAGGTGGCGACTGTGCCAGTTTCCGCCTCGGTTTAAAAGGATTGAATTCGCCGTCCGGAGTAGCTTTTATTCCAGAATCGTGAGGCGGAGAACTTCCTAGTTTGCTCCGTGACTGAAACGGGTTGGTATTCTCGTCAAATTTATCCCAGTCGATCGCATAATTTGCCTTAGGGATTGCTATCGGAGACTTTGGCTCTGTTGGGTCCGACATCGTTATGCGAGAATGGGGAAGATCCGATGTTACATTGACTGCATTTGAGTCACACCCTTCTGCACTGTGATTAGCTTGGAGGCTCGATGGTATCTCAGTTGCGGCAATGTCTGGAGGTTGACAGCTTCCAGTTTCCTCCAGTTTATCACTTGATTCCTCTGAGATGGACGAAACCACAGCACTGCTGCTTATATCACCTGTAATATTACGAAATCATATAAACATTAATCAGCATTGCCAATTAAATCTGCCCACCAAAAGTTTAACATCACTCGAGATGCCTTTGCAAAGTGATCGCAGCAAAGCTTCCAAAACAAATGAGCAAAATTAATTATACAAACATGCACAAACAGTAGTAGCCGTCGTCAAAGCTTAGGCCTACTAAATATTGCCAACATAAACCTCAGCAGATTGGCAGAATGCTTCAATATTCTGAACAGCATTAGTTCCACAACAATTAACCCAAAGAGAGATAACACAAATTCTGATCCTATCTTCTACAAAACTTGAAGCCAGAGTTCCAACATTATTAAACAAGTATATTTAGGTAATCAAGAAATTGGCAGTCAAGATTTGTCAGATCCATGGGGGTGTATTTGTCTAATGCTCACTAGTCACTATATGTACTTACTTGTGCACAAAAAATTGTGGATACATTAAAGATGTAAACTACTGTAATACCATATGTGTCTCTATGATAGCCTATTGCAGTTGTGCATACATGCACAAAATATTCACTTATCAATAATCTAATATAATGTTATGAAATGTTTTAAATTTCTTTAGTATTATCTTAAAAACGTTATAACACAGGGCACTCTTAGAGAGGTTAAGGAACTTCTATACAGCAGAACTGCTTTAAAAATTGTAATATTATATGTATGCTAACAGATCCCAAAATTTAACAAAACTCCACTCAAAAATGTTGAATAAAACATGATTTACTGGTATCAAACAATTAAATACATGGATTACCACATAAATCAATGCTGGAATCCTTATGTTCTTTCAAAACTGTAGGTTCCACAGGATGTCCAGCATTGTCAGATGAATGGTGAGCAGCAATGGCAGAAGAATTCTTAGATTTCTTTGCGACAGCGCTAAAGAAATCAAACACACCTGATAACATCACCACTGTACTGCACTATAATTTAAATAATCTTTAATAGCTTCAGAAACCCATGTTGCCATACAAAGTAATTAAACACTGATAACACAAAAGCATCACGAACATTCAGAGAAATAAAACGCAGCATGCTATTAAAATCAAATCACTTAAACAATCTGTTATGAACCGTGCACTTGCAGAAGATGCATGCAAGTATTCATATCTGCATATATGTGAGCTGAAGGCTAACTCAGTGTACTATGGCCACTCAACTTCACACAGGCACTAGAAGAACAAAAGGCTAGTATTCTGTTCCTTCAAATCTACTTTTAAAAAACAAGTCAAACAAAACAATATGAACACTGCACTTGATTTGGCCAATATAATGTTCAGACATTGAAGAAGATAAGGTCAAATGTATAGCCTTGTGCAACCATATACATTGTACAACGACAAAAATGTATCTTATAATCTTAAACTATATGCAAATAATTATTGCACTTGTACCATTGTTCTCACCAACTGAAACAAAATTCTGTTACATAAAATACACCAATTTTCAAAACAAATACCAGTACAATCACTACAGTAAAAACAGAATTTTTTAAAATTATATTCTGGCACTCTCCACATGATTTTGTCTCTTGCTGAAGGGGCACTGATAGTACAGACATGTCAGTCATATGCAGATTCACTTACCGGTAACCTTAATCATGAGGCTGTATGTAGCATGCATAATTTCTCCAGTATTAGTTATTTGAACTTTAACATACTTTACAAACATGGAGCAATACAGTGTTTCAAAGGTTTACAGAACACATTACGGGTATAAACAATATTGGGATCATGTTACACATGATATGATGTGCATATATGCAAGTGCAAATATGCTGCAATTTGATCTGGGAAAGTCACTATACTTCACTAACAAATTGAGTGCTTTGCTACTGTTACACTTAGAAGAACTTAGCACATAAATAGTAATGACTCAGAAACATTTCTGAAATAAGGAAACATGTAAAATGTATCCATTCTGTGTCCATGTGTGCACAGTCAATAAGATATAAATATTAGCTAGAAGTAGTTAACAATTAGTTTATTACCGGTAATTAGTGGTAAACTACTAATTAAATTACTATACTATTAGTGAAGTTACCCTCTTAAATTGCCATTTTCATCCATCCTTTGTCACTTGCTGGCAACAGTAATAGCATAGTAATCCAAAAATAGCTAGAAAGTAGTTAACTACATTGTAAGTAGTTATTACATAGCCTAACAACTGGTAAATTAATCAGCATAGTGTCACTGCCAAACGTTAATCATTTCTGACACAAAAACTTAATAATAATAATCATCATCATCATACTCTATTGCAAGTACTGTAGTTATTACTTAGCTTAACAACTGGTAAATCAATTATCATAAACAGTGCCCACTGCCAAAAGTTAAGCATTTCTGACACATCATCACCATCACCACCACCACCACCACCACCACCACAATCATAATCATCATCATCATCATCACACTCCATAGTCCATAAGCACTGTCAAGAGGCCAACGGTGGAGAAGTGATCATCCAATGCCCATGGCCCTTTCCTTTCTTCGGCCATGTGTATTGTAGTTTTGGTGGTTAAGTCCAATCCATTCAAGAATATTGTCAATCCATCTTCTCTTTGGTCTTCCTCTTTTTCACACACCATCTGATCTTCCCATCATCACTGTATTTATTAGTCTTTCATCTTTCACTCTGCAAATGTGTCCAAATATTGATAGCATAGTGTTGATATTTTTCTGTCTTTGATCTTGTCCATAACAGTCTTTGTCTCAGGTTTTTGCAAATGGTATCATTTCTAATCATATCTTTATAACTTATTTTCACCATTTTTCTATAAGATTTAATCTCAAATGTGCTTAATGTCACTGGTAATGTAATAAAATAACAATAAAATAATAATAAACTAAATACGTATAAAACAGCAGATGAACAAATTCATGGCCAAAGGAAAAATTCATATATTCAAGAATTTTGGCAATTGGCACTTTTATATATCCCCAAAAATTATACAAAACAATTACAAAGAAAATGTTCCACAACTATTTACCTTTGTGATAATTTAGAATTGTTTGATCTTGTCAGTTTTGTACTTTCCACGCTATTGTTCACAGTGGATGGCGGTTCAACACATGTATCTATGACAGTTTCCTGGATTAACAAAGAACAAAACTGCATTGCACTCACTCTGACGATATTATTTAGTGCAGTTTGCCATAGTTTTATAACTGAATTTGCAGGCAAGACACTTTAAAATACCAGGCAGTCTGTAAATTTTAATTTTAAACTTGACTGAAAATCTGAAACAAGACTCTGATATTATAATTGCTGGTGGGAACTGTGGCAACTCACCAAACATCAAGTTATATGAGTAAAACTAGAAACGAAAAAGAATTTTTGGCATATAGGAACTTCAAGGACAGAAGATCATAACTTTTTTATTCAAATGACTGAAATTTCCCAATCCAGTTCAGTAAAGCATCAGTCTATGGCTGCTACATAATTAATCAACAAAAGAGGAGGTAGGCTATGCATCCAAAATCAATAAGCAATGGCTGCCCACGTTAAATACAAATCAGGCTCAACAGTCACACAGCACAAGCAGTTACATCAACTTGGCCAAATACTCACAACTTCAATGCACAATTGCACAGAACTGTTTTTGTATACTGTCTGCCTAATGGACAGTGTCAAATCAGTTTCAGTCGTTGCTGTTTAGCATAGCCAATCATGTTCAGCAAAACAATTCGAGTTTATAAATAACATAGGATCCAACAGAATTTATACATTCAGATGTTCTGCTTAGTTTGGCAGTAATCAACATGAACAATTCACATAATTTAAAAATTTTACTCTGAGCATCAACATGATTAAAATGTCAAGCAGTAAACCCAAAAAAGCAAAAAGACACAGCAGTTCAAATACCAATCAACAAATTATAATGAAATTTTTTATAGACAAATACATCTACATGTATTGTAATGAAAAGAGAAGTTAGGATCAACTGCAATGATCAAACAAACAGTACTAGCATCAAAATTAATTAAAACTCAATAACATAAGCAAGCTACTATTATGTTAAATTATAAATGAAAAATAGTCCAATATAAAGACATATTCAAAGTACTGACATATGGCAACAAAACAGACTAGTCCTCTTCCACTTTCTCTGAATGATAAAAACTACATACGCAACGAGGTTCACCTCAGAATTTTTTGTTCTCAAGAACTTCCTTCCAGTCACCAAAGGAACAACAAATGCAGAATGGAGTAAGTAAGCAAGCCAGCAAGTTAGCTAGTAAGTGAGTAAACGAGCGAGCTGATCAGTCAGTCAGTCAGTCAGCCAGCATACAACAAGACAATGTAAAAAATACTCAATCCTAATGCCTAGAGCAACCTTTTAAAATGGTAATTGTATTTCAAATGCGACTTACAAGATCCATCCTGAATTTCAAATAAAACTTTCATGCTCTGTTAAACTATTAAGTCAAATAAATAACCCATAATAATAGGATTAAAAGTGCATTCCAATTGACAGCATTTTAAAAATTCCCTTAGTAGAAATATATTAATATGTTCCTGCACAAACATGCAGAAATATATTAATATATTCCTACACAAACACACAGAGACACAAAAGGCAAGTAAACATCACTTTACAATTACTTACGATGACTAACCTCTGAGCGAGTTAAAAGATCGGTAGAAGTTTTGGCCACTTCAGAAGCCTTTTTACTTTTCAAAGCACGACCACCACTTGAAGCCGGTTTTGAGGAGACAACACCAACCTTCTTCTCCACGTCTGCTGCTGAACTGCTGCGTGCAGCTTGAGCATGATTGCGAGGTGGTTTTACCAAATCTGGGGAGGAACAGAGTGTTCGTCTGGATTCAAATGGATTGAAATCCTCCTCTGAATCCAAGTTATCAAGAAAGCTGAGGTCATACGAAGCAGCAGCCGCTGTATCAACAGGAAGTTCCTGCTCCTCCGATTGGCTCACAAGTTTTGCTGTAGAATGACGATCAGATTGACTCAAGGTCTTAGAAGAAGTACACAGAACCTTGGTGTCTTCTGTTTGTATTGGTGATGCCTGGTCTGTTGTTACATTGTGGCTAATTGCTTCTTCAGATGAGCAATCTGATGGAGATCTGCACACTAGATGCTGTTCTAATAAATTCAACTGATCGAAAGGAGGACCAGTTGAGATGCAAGAGAGATCGACAGTGGAATCATACTTAATAGAAGTGACTTCAACCTCCTGACTGTCGCCAATTCCACTGTCAGGTGATAGAACCTGTGCTGCAGATGATGAGGGAAATTGTTTTTCGCTACAAAATGAACTACTAGGGTCGTTGTCATCAAAACATAGCTTCATATCACTGATGGAAGAAGGAGGCTTTTCATTGCCTGGATAGTTTTTCAGATCAGCATGATTATCAACAGAAGCATTTGATGAGGCAGCTATTTCAAATCCTGTAGCATCAATGCAGCTGTTCAATGCAGGTGGCTTTGCTGAAATGTCAATGTCATCAACATCTATGTTTTCTATTTGCCTGTCTTTAACTGTTGGCTTCAGCCCTTTATTGTCCATTGAATCAGCTTCCCTTGTTTCATTTGATTGTGGTACTGCACACTCCATCGATAATAGGCTGTCATGAATTTCCTCCGGCTGCAAAGGTGCATTTTCACCTTTATGCCCCTCGTGGGGAACGGATAAAGATGCCTCACTTTTATCACTTGGCACCTGCCCTTCACTTTGTCTGCTGAGACAGATTCCAGCATTATTATTTGAGCCAACAAGCAAACCTATACCTTCTCCTGTTTCTCGGCTCTCAGATATAGAAGAACATGACTCATTCGGCTCATGACCATGGCAATGTAGATTATTAGTTGTTTCCATAAACTTCTTGAGAGGCTGGTCTACCTTTGTCTGCACTTTGGCCACAAGACCATCAGATAAAGCCACAACATTGGCTGGTAAATCACTTTCATCATTATTCCTAATCTCCTGCAGACCAGTTCTGTTAACAACAGGGCAGCTGTTTCCTGAGGCAACATCTGGACAATTAGCAGCTGAATCGGAATCAGTTACATGTACCTCAGCAATGAGTAGTTTCTCAGCGAGTGCATTTGACTGGTAGGCAGGATCTTCCTGATTTACAGTATCATGACTTTCAGCGACTACACTTTCGGTTTTTCCTTTCTCTCCAATTAATATTTTTCCAGGATCTTCAGCATGATTCTTATCTCTTGATGTATCACTTTCAATTACATCCGACTCCGCCAGTGATTTTTCATCTCCTTTGTCCATTTTATCTGCATATGTTTCATAAACAATTTTACAAGCAGCAGCACTTTCGCCAACAATATCAGATTCCATTTCTATTGCTGCAGCATTTTCTTCATTAGTCATAGCAGTTTTAGCTGTTATGATAATTTTCCTATCATCTTCTACCACCTTTGACACACATTCATCGATTGTAACAACTGCATCAGTTATTTTCTGCAGGAGTTGTTTCAAATCCATCTTCAGAATCATTTTCATTTTGTGCACGTTTCCCCCTTCTTTCCACTTTATCTTCATCATCTTTCTTTTCAAATTCACTCTTTCTAGAAAAATAGACAACTCTCACTTCTGAACCATTCTTATTACCGGCAGATTTTCCATGCATAATTTCTTCATCGTCATTACTAATATTCTTACCAATCTCAACTTCTGCAACAATGACATCATCCACTCCATCTTCTGAATCTCTTTCACGCAAAATACTCTCTCGTTCCTCTGCTACTTCGCCTTCATTTTCTGCAGAATTTGTAGCAATAGTCTGATGCACAGAGTTAATTTTCTCTGGTGAAATATTTATACCTATTTCCTGTTTTTTGTTATCACAGTCACCCTCTTCTTTATTACCTTTTGCAGAAACAGTTTCAACAGACTGATCGTCTGAATTATCTCTCACCAAGGAAACATTCTCATTTTCATCTGTTCCCACATCTTCTGCTTCATCAAGATTTGTATCGATAGCCCTATGCACCAAGTCAATTTTCTCTTGGGAAATATTTTCTGCTATTTCTTCCCTTTCGTCTGTTGCAACTGTCCTATCATCTCCATTTTTGGAAATATTTTCACTTTTGTTTACTTTTTCATCTTCATTCATAAGGTTAATGTTCTCCTGCAGAATATAATCACTCCTCTCAACATCTTCTTCTTCTCCATGGTCATTCTCTTTCTTGTCACTCCTTGAATGAATTATTTCAATGGTTTTAACCTCTGAATCATCTTCTGGTTGGTCTCTATCTTCACTCCTTTTACTTGTTTCATTTTCCCTTTTTATCTGAACAGTTTCACTAACTGTGCTGTCTGAAATGGCCTTCTCTTTTACCTCTATATCACCTTTTTCAAATGCTTTGACTACTTCACTTTCTGACTTATTTGTCTTAGTTATACTATTTACAGTACCCTCCTCTTTTGCAGGCCAAACTTCTCTCAAAGACTGCTCATGACTTTCAACCAGTATACACTCCACTTCAGGAAGAATTGTATTTTCAGACTCTTCCTTTGCATCACTAATGTCATCTGGCAAGGTGCTTGCCCTCTCATTTAAGTCTGCAATTGATATCCTCTCCTTCTCACTCACTAAGACTTGCTCAGTTACCTTGGTTTCCAAATCAGCACCTTCCGCAGTTAATGAATTAACGTCTTCAATATGCGTTCCTTCTTCTTTTCTCGTCTCACGATTAAAATCTTTGTCACTCAAGGTTACGGTGGATACAAAAGAACATTCCTCCTGAGCCACATCTACATCATTGTTTACTTTCAAAGCTTTTTCATCAATTTCTTTTTCAAATTTTTTAAAATTAATGTCATCTACATCTTTTCTATTCCCTGCTGCAGGCAATTCAGGGCTTTTGGCCACAGCATCACCAGTCATCGGAGAAATATCTCTGATAATTTGACAGCTTCTGGAATCTGTGTTTAATTCGTTCTCATCGATATGTTTTATTATTTCAGCATCTTCAAAAATTTTATTTTTCCCCTCAGAGCTATCCCAGTGGTCTTGTGTATGACTTTTACCTTGCAAGACATCTGTTGCAGCATCTCCCACTGATGCACGAGTAATGTTTTCAGTAGGCAGACTGCCTTCAAAATGTTTTGGAAAAGTACATGCTTCAATGATGCTGTTTGCAACCAAGATGTCAGCGTTATCAGATACAGCGTCACCCATGTCACCTAGAGGCACTAGTTGACGTGAATCTTCTGAAATAAGTTTTGTGTCAACTGGACCAGGGCTAACTAGTGGAGCGGTTTCAACAGCAATATCTATTGGATTGAAGTTACTGTCAGCTGGCACAGGAGACTGAGTGGTGCCCGCAGAAACTGAATTAACCATACCAGTGGGGTAGCCAACATTGGGATCCGTACTCCAGCCTGTATTACATCATTATTTGGTGGCTCACTGTCACTTAGAACTGATATACTATGCAAATTATTTGAAGCATTTGCATTGAATTCTGCAGAGATGATTTCAGGTGCAGCATCAGTAAAATGCACCATAGAACTATCAACACTCTGAAAATCTGACAACGATATCAACACAGAGTCCGTCATCATTGGCTTATCTGTCATGGCAGGCATATGATCTGCCACTAACATACTGTCATTCTCTCCTTCACAAATTGTCTTACTCTTTATTAATACAAAATTCTGGCCTTGAATTTCATTGCTAGTTAAGTTTTTATCATATTCTGTCAGAATATCATCATGGCCTACCTTTGCAGCAGAATTCTCGGTTTTACCTTCAGAATCCGCAGCGGCAGCAGAGATATCATTGCCATCTGAAGCCACAGTTGTCTGGAGGAGATTTGGATGAAGGATGCTATCAGGTGACAAACCAGACTTGCCTGTTACACCATTGTCACCAGGTTCTTTAGAACCCTCCTGCCCCATTACAAAGCTCAATGCTTACGAAATGTCCCACAAATCATAAACACTGATGAAGGCTGTAATATTCTGAAGAGTCCACAAAATCTTGCAGCTTTTACTTCACGCAAGCATAATTAACATGATCAAGTATCTTTCCAAAAACGGATTACACCCATGTCGAGTACTGCTATATCAATTAACGCAAAAGCGTCCAAAGAACGAAGTTCAACGCAGTACAACGTGCGCAGATAACTGAAAATATATTGCGCAGAACTCCTCGTCAGAACGTCACTGATGATCCCGTTCTTGGAATCATCCAAGATTAAAAAGTTTCCGCTTTATGCACACGATAGCCTCACGAGAAAGTATCTATGTCTGCAAACGTCTGCATTAGAGCAATTACTTGCCCCTCCCCAAGGCCAACAGGCCGCTTGGCTGGCCTGGATAATACTTCCAATTCACCGCCTTCCTACCAATTGCCAGCTGGTACAGTAGGTCAGCAGTTTGTCAAATTTATGTTACAAGCCTCTTTCTTCTTCTTCCCTTCCTAGGGATAATCAGAAGTCTTACTTGGTCACTTCCACACAAGAAATAAAGTATTCTGGCCCAAGAATCCTGGGTAAAATATGGCTGACATCATGTGTTCATGCTATCAGCACATAGTTGAAAAAAATCTTACACATAGAGTCAACTATACACTTATAACTTATAACATTTCAAGTTTCACAATAAATGGGCAAACACAATAAGAGCCTTTACAGCCTCTGGCCTGCAACAGCCAAAACCATAGCTTACAAGATGCCAATTGGCCACCAAAAGTATTGCATTAGCCAAGTAAAGAAAATTTATAGCAATGTCGTTTGCAATCAGCCAACTCATCAAGTGCTGCCTTCATGTGCAATAAAATCTCTTGTAAAAGGTACACTTGTGCATAAGCAGGCATTGTCATAAAAGTCAAATTAAGTTTTATTGCACATGGACCTGCTCTGTGCTTTTACTAACTGTTTACAGATAGATACACAGACAAGACTTTAAAAATATACTGTGTGAATTTCCTCTGAATAATGTCAAATATGTCCCACACAGCCAGCCAATCACTGTTCAAAACAAGTCACATGACTTTATAATGACATACCTGTACACTGGTCTGGCAAAGAAATATACAGTAGCTGTGCTTTTACGGCTCTAAACAGTCTGTTTGTTACCTGTGAGTCTATTCTGACAACGCCAAATGGAAGTCTTTGCATTCCTGACATACAAGTGCGTGCCTACTCATAAACTAAAAACTTCTTAATTACTGCTGCATATCCTGCATATAAAAATATTGCCAGTGCTTAATTAATTAAATATTTGCAGCGATAAATTTTTACAAAAACTTTCATATCAAAAGCTAATCAGAAACTAATCATTTAACATGTAGAAAAATTAAAATACAGTAGTATACGGAATGATGTTATTGAAACAAAATACACTCTATCAAGAGATCCATCCTAAGCAATTCAAAATGGATAAATACAGATCTTTTCCAGCCTTAGTGTTACTCAATTTGATATCTCTGTCTGGAACTAGGAATATGCATGAAAAAAATGCATTCCAATCATTTTTGAGTATGCAAAATTTAAAAAATCCATCCAATACAAAATTATGCACATCCAAAGCAACAGAATTGCAGATTACAGTTCTGACTCATGACAAAACACCTAAATACTAAACTGTGCTTGGCTATCCTGCATGGTAATGTGTACATCAAAACACATTTAACATAACAGTCAAGAAGCTGTTCAAAAGTGTGACAAAGTCAGACATAGAATATGTTTACTGCTAGGGTGTCATAAATTATGCAAGGTTGTTAACAACATTAGATGACAGTATAGCAACACCAATGCTTCAGTAAACACAACGTTCACAATTTTTTACTTGTGAAGAGTCGTATTTTTATATAGATTTTTTGAACGTCGTCTCACCAGATGTCAGCAGTTACATTTATGAAAATGGATGTGGACAGACGTGTTTTCCATAATTATAATACAAAGCGATGGAAGATCCAAGACTTGTTTTGAACAAACAAATCCTTTCTATCATACTGCAGCTTTGGCTATTCATTAAAAATTTGAAATTTGAATTAAGATTTTTGAGTATTCATAACTTTCCAAAATGACTGAATATGTTGACTGAATAATCCTGGAAAGGCAGACTTTAAAATGCCGGACCTCCTTATCTCAATGGCTAAATAGCTACCAATTGACCAGAACAACTCCAGGTTAGCATATACCTAACTTCTTATCTACTGGCCAGACCACCCATCTTGAGATAAAATTTCATATTCCAGACTGGTGCTGGACTATCTTAATTGTTTGCTCTTTAGTACAAATTGACCAGGAGCAAAAGATCTTGAAGGTAATAGTAATACTATGGGCCAGATATCATGCCAGGGCAAACATTTATCAAAGCTATTTCTATTGTAAGTCAATTAAACAACAGCAATGTCCCTATTAAGGGCAACTTAGTTTAAAATTCCACACTTGAATTCAATACAGTTCAGATTGTGCTCCTAACAGCACTATCAAAAACTGGCTCCATACATACTTCTATAAAGAAAATTCAGATTCACCTGCACTTATTTGGCAGAAACCTATATAATTTGTAGAAAATTGTTGAAAATATACAGGACTGACTAGACTAACTTTAAATTAGTAACTACATTTTTTGACTATATGAATTTAAAATGACCTGTACACAAAAACACAAAAGAGAAGTGTCAATAAAAGACATTGCAGACAAGTGTACTCAGAATGTGTCATTACCGGTACTTCAAGCTCTAGATAACAATAGTAAGCATACTCATATTACTGTAGCTATAAAATTCAGCTTAATGTAATTATAAGTTGGTAAATGTTATTCAACAAATACTCTATTACTAAGAAAATCAGGAAGAATAACAATACAATTAGTGATACTGAATGAACACAACAGTGGCAAGAAACAACAGCAGTGATCTCTGGTGAATAGAATGGTATTAGTCAAAAATACAAGAGAAACTTATCTCTAAAAATACCCATCATTTAGGCATGAAGAATAAATAGTCAATAAAACCCCAAATCCTCAAACACCAATTTGCATTGTGCAATATTTGCTACAGATCTGAGATGATGGAGACAACACAAAATTCAAAAATACCAAATAAAAACATTACTTCAACAAGTCCCAAGACCTTAGAAGAATAGAAATACCTCAAAATATGTCATAATATAATTTTATTACATCCAGAATATACAGTATATAGTATAAAATTCTAAAAAGCCTAAAATATTAAAATAAATTTGATAATTCAAAAAGGCAGCCCAAAAGAAAGTCTTAGTTTTTTCATAGTTTCATAATATTTTAAAAATGCCAAATGCATAATTTTGTCACCAACAAACATAAACTTATTGCTCTTGCATTTAAGCAATTTGGGTGGGATAATATCCTGAAGCATGGCAGTAGGAGCTCTCATTAACATAGTACTTGACATCAAAAAAGCTCAAAGATGTAAACACTGACATCAAAATAAATGTTTTTATATATCTACTGGTACTCAGAAATGCAAATAAAACAAAATAGCAAACTGTAGCAATGACAAAAAAGTGACCATGATCCATGCTGTTGAAACAGCACTAAAACAAACTGACCAGTTCTCCATCTCAGTCTTACCATAATAATGATATTATGCCCTCACAAGACATGCTGGTCTCAGATACTGTACAGTAGGACAACTGCAAGCTTTTACAGATGCAAGATGATCAGAATTCAACCAAGCTGCATGGCCATTGACCACCAGCAAAGGTCTTTAGATACTTCTCAAGAGAGTCATGGGAGCCAGAGTGTTTAAATATACATGGGTCATTAGAATACCAGAGGAAGAAAGAGAACATACCAACTCAATGTTAACCTGCATTCATGCCTTCTTCTAAATTAATATGATGATAATAATAGATGGAGAGGCACAAAAGAGAACTATTTCTCTCTAATAATTCTGCCTTCCAATATAGTAAATTGTTTATCTAGAAAGCTTATTGCAAAGCATAATATTCTATTCTATATACTGAATTGAAATGATTTATAGTCTGAGAGTAACACTTAACCAGTAAGTGAATTTTAGTGTAGACGAATAGGTAATGGAGGAAGAAAAAATTGTGGAAAAAAACTGCAAGTCAATAACAGTGTAATAAGTTAATGTTAGGCCCCATACTCAAGTTTGAGCATTGGGTCAGGTGCTTATCTCTGGGCTAGGCAATCAGTGATGTCGGACGTAGGTGGCATAAGCCATAAATCTTGGCAGGCTGCTATTACTTTCCCAAGACCCACGTTTTACCTCACAGCCTCCTACTTCTCATTTTTTACCACTGCCCTCTAGTGAGTAAGGCTGATTCTGCCTTAGGGACCCATTCAGGGATTCAACCCTGTTCCGTCAGCATGCCACAATAGAGTGTTACCTCTCTGTCAGCAACATGCCCCAAAAGTGTAATAGTCATGCTGTGTTACTGATGTGCAGTGAGTGCTGGAAAGGGGAAGGGAAGGCTAGTGGGCTGGTTGCTTAGGAATTGATTTGTTGGGTAGTTCTAGGTAAGGTATTTCACATCCCGGGACCTGAGAACCTTATAGCCTTACTTCACAAGGTGTGTGCGTGTGCGTGAGTGCGTGTGCATGTGTGTGTGTGTGTGTTCGACTAATAAAATAATAGTTGTAACACCACCGGTATTATAAGAGTGGCAATGTCTATTATACGGTCTGTTCGCATTCTAACTAAACCACTGATTGGCCTAATGAATCTATAAGAATGAATTTGCGCACATTGATTAAAATATGTTTGTAATGTAAGCTGTATAGTTCATATAATAAGGCGTTAGAACATTCCGCAAAAATTTAGAAGGCATAACATAATAATAACAATAATAAAAAAAATATAATAATAATAATAATTATAATAATAATAATAATTATTATTATTATTATTATTATTATTATTATTATTATTATTATTATTATATGCAAGTACGAAAGTACGTAGGAGTATAATGAACGTTAAACAGTAAACCAGACAATTTAAAAGATTGATGATACGGCCAATGAACTTCTAAATGCTAAGTGTAAAACTCACCAGTCACCGGAGGACGATTAAGCGAAGGAAATTGGGAAAAATTCTCGTGAAATACGCTTCAAAATAACGACAACAACGGCTTCAATCCACTCAATTATCGGCCGAGAGACTGCATGGCGCATGCGCAATAAACCGGAAATACCTTATCATGCTGACAAAAATCATCCTCCTCGTCCCTAATTTAGAGTTAATTTGCTATTTTCTTTATACAGTCATAGGGCCCTTCTGATTTGGCCAGTCGATTGCTTACTGTTAAGAAGCTTATGGATTGAATTGTCTCCCACTCCACGATCAAATAATGTAGCCTAGCACTGAAGTAAGTAAGTAAACGAAATTCCCATAGCGCTGCCCGAAAGCTTGGCGCAGTGACCAGCTTATTCGCGAGCGCTCAATCTGAGTACTAAAATCCATAGTCCGTGGCCGAGGTGGGAGTGACAGTTGAAACAGTAAACGGACTCAAAGGCTATAGGCTAGGCTAATCTCGGAAAACTAGGTTATTCAATGTGGATAGTTACAGCAATGGTTTTAACACAGGCTTATACTTAGCCTCTTAAACCACTTAAAATCACAGTATTATTGTTATTGTAATCCTTAGTCGGTGGTGGTCAAGGCTGTAGAGCAGCGCGTGGGGGCTCCGTGACTCAGTTCTTGTAGACTATAGTTATAATTCATTCCTTTAAAATATTTCTATAGATTGCCTAAAAGATCGTCTCCGGACAGTCCCGTACTTACTTCCTACGCCCAATAGGCCTTCCTTGCAGAAACATTTTTAAAATGCATTGATGTTCGTGATTTTGTCGCATAGACAGAAAAAGCAGGAATTTGTGCTCATGCATTGATTCAACTTTATTGTACACTAGGGTAAGGTCCATAATTGATGGGAAGAAATATTGCTTTTCCAGGCCATCTATTGTAGGCTTTCGGGCGATTTTCCTCGCGATATTTTGCGCAGCTATATAAATTATTCATTAAACATCTTCCGATCCAGACTTAAGACACATCTCTCTCAATTGGCGTTTCCTCAATAGTCCGTCTCACTCTCTCCCTCTGACTGATCTCTGGAATGACCTGGATCATTTGCGGATTGATTTTGAAGTACCATCGATTGATACCTTGGGTATTAGAACTGGTGCTATAGAAGTGCATAATTATTATTATATTATTATTATTATAAATAATGTATTGATCCTGATAATGTAGTCAATCCGACTACATCCGACACTAAAGTATTGTCCATAGTCAGTATCTGTCTAGCAACTTTAGACACACTGTCAGTAGGCCTAGCTGATTAATTATTTCGCTGCTAAAAACTGAGATCGAGTGGAGAGGGACTCGTTAGTCTCGAAGGTCTATGGCTCCGAGCCATATATAGGCGTCGATCCCGTGAGGGTCCTGAGGTCCGGACCCTCACAAGAATTGGTTGCCAATGCATTGGACCCTCACGAAAATCTGAATAAATGTACGTAGACCTACCGTTGTACGATTATTTAGGTGACCTTTTAAAAAAAATATAGAGATGAGCAGATGACCTTATTGCTTATCAATATCAAGATTTTTGCGACGTTGGTCACGGTCAAAACCAAAGCCCAGCCCAACCCCCCACTTCCGGAAATCCTGGCTACGCCACTGGGGTTAGGGTTAGGCACAACAACAGGTGGACCCTCACAACTTTTACTACAGGTTGACGCCACTGCTCTGAACCGTGAGTCATGTTGCTGTTACGCCAATGGTCTAATAATATTATCTCCTCAGATTTTGGAATCTAAATTTAAAACTGTTCTGTGCAAAACTCATTCCTTCTTCTGTAGCTATAACGTCCCAGCCGCGGCACTCTACTGTAGGCCCGATAGACTACATTCTGACTATGGCTAATTCTATTGTTTGATCAAGTGCCTAAGATAAAGCAGCTACTTCGGTACTACACCCTAAGCGCTATGTAAATCCACGAGTTTTACTTATGGCTAGACCTACGTACTTTTTTTACTTGTATGCTCAGTGGCGTAGTCAGGATTTTCGCAAGGGGTAGTTGGTTTTGGTCGTGACCAACTTTGAAAATATGTCGGCAAGCAAAAAGTCATCCGCATCTTCTCTCTCTCTCTCTGTCTGCTTGTCTGTCTGTCTGTCTGTCTGTCTGTCTGTCTCTCTCTCTCTCTCTCTCTCTCCTTTTCCAAACCTGGCTAGCAAAAAAGGTCGTCAACGTACAACGTACCATCCAGGAGGTTTACACCCCCAAACCGCTTAAAAAATACAAAATGCATGGAAACACGTAAAAAATTTTCGTCGATAGCAAGGGGGTTTAACCCCCAACCCCCCCCCTTGGCTACGCCACTGTGTAGTCTATGCTGTGCCTAGTAGGCTTAATGCTGATCGTTTGTTTCATGATATTGGTTGTGATTCGTTTTTTTATGTTCTAAGAGTTTCGGATTTGTCGCTGTCTTTTCGATGTCTTTTCCCCATGGGCGTAAAACACGGGGGGACGGCGGGGGACGGTCCCCCCGAATAATTAGTTGGCGGGGGACAGAGTATCAATTATCCCCCCCCAATGTTTTGGGCTCTATGGTAAAAAATTCTATCCTACCCCACGATGTTGATGCCAGAATTACGCCAAGTCCACATTCTCTCATTTCGGATGACCTTTTTTTGCTTGTCAGGGTATTTGGAGAGGGGAAAATATAAAAATATCAGGATGACCTTCTTTTTGGCTTGTCAAGACATATTTCATGGGCGATTTTAAGTCCCCACCATAATATGCAATAGCCCCCAAATGGGGGGATATTTATATTTTCAGAGGGTCGTGTTTTAAAAATTATTCTATCCCCCCAATGTTGACGCCAGGTTTACGCCCCTGCTTTTCCCATGCATATTGTTTTCGTTTGTGTAGGTCTCCTTGGTTATTAGGATAAGCGGTTTCATAGGGGAATACATTGCAGTCAACTTCCTTTGCTGGTCAGAGCCGAAACAACCCACAGATCATATAACATCCTGTTCAACAGGTATACAGTTGGGTATACAGCATATTTGCCATAATGACGAGCGGATGGTTAGGCCTACTTGATTGTGTCTTCAGCACCAGCAGCAGAAATCAGAAACAAATTCACTCGTGTTTTTCTGTCGGCTGCCGCTTGGTTTAAAATAGTTGTTAGGGGCCTAATAGGATAATGTAGGTTTATTTTTCAGAATGAAATCTTAATGGGTAGACAAATTTTGAAATATTTCCAGGTTAATTTTTCCTCTGATACTAAATAAAATTATTTTGATTTTGATTGCTAAGACTATACGACCGCATATAGGCAATCTCCCCAACTGATAAAAATATTTTCAAGGTCATTAGTTTTCAAAGCGGGGTCTGGGGCAGAGTCTCAGCCAGCATCTGTTCGACAATCACCTTAAACCTCATAATAATATAAAAGCAAAGGCCATATTACACTGTATCTTTGATAAAAGATTCTTAATGTCCTTACAAGAATCTCACAGCAAGTCTTGGCCTGAATAGAAAGGGAGGAGGAGGAGGAGGAGGAGGAGGAGGAGGAGGAGGAGGACGACGACGACAACTACGATGACTATGACGATGACGACGACGATGATGATGATGCTGACGACGACAATTAGCCTATGATGATTATTATTTTATTGATGATGATGATGATTATTATTATCATCATCATCATCATCATCATCATCATCATCATCATCATCATCATCATCATCATCATCATCATCATCATCATCATCATCATCATTATTATTATTATTATTATTATTATTATTAAGATCCCGCCATCATTGATTGAGAGTGACGAGTGGCGTGGCGTGAATATGCGAAGCGATAGTAATATTCTCCAGGACAGCAACAGCACAACAGCTTCAGGAACGCCCTTCGGAATTCCCTCATCGAAGCCGCGTAGATGACCGGATTCATTCCGGAGTTGAGGTATCCGAGCCACGCGAAGACCCGGAACAGGACTTCGGCATTTCGGACGCAGTCCAGATGACGACACGCCCCGTACAGGAAGTTCGTCACGAAGAACGGCACCCAGCACAGACAGAACACCCCCATGACGATGCCGAGCGTCTTGGCCGCCTTCTGCTCCTTGATGATCTTGCTCAGCTTGCGGCTGACGGCGAAGTGCTTCCAACGACGCGAAACCAACCGAGACGGTCTACCGGAGGAGGAGGAGGCGGAGTGGGAGGGGCTGCTCGACGTCACTGAGGCGTAAAGACCACCTGGAACATCTCCTCCTCCTCCTCGTCCTCCTCCTCCTCGTCCTCCTCCTCCGCCGCCGCCGCCGCCGACAAAGTGGCAGAAACTGGACTCGGCGGCGGCGGCGGCGGCGGCGGCACCTCCGACAGTCAGAGGTCCGTTGTCAGTATCGCTGCTGCACGAGGACGCTTCTAGCGTCGGCGGTACGGCTGACGACGCTGGTCCTGGTACTGCGGTACGCCCGCCGCCGCCGCCGCCGCCGCCGCCGCCGCCGTCGACCCTTCGTCCTCGATGTATTCTCAGGGTCATGACCTCGCCGTTGAGGCCGTTCGAGGTCGTCGTCTTCGATCCGCGCTTGAGACTTCGTATCTGTTCGGAGGCGGCGCGATAGATGCGATAGTAGGCGAACAGGATGACCGTTACCGGAAAGTAGAAGGACACCATCGACGAGAAGATCAGGTAACCGGAATCCTCGGTGAACGAGCACGTCCCGTCCGGTGCCGGGTGGCGGAGCACGGAGCGCCACCAGGCGATCGCCGGGAAACTGATGGCCGACGAACAGATCCAGACGAGAGCGATCAGGATGAAGGCGCGCCCGGACGTCATCCGGCCCGGGTAGGCGATCGGGTCGACGATGGCCCAGTAGCGATCGAGGGCGATGACGGACAGGTTGAGGATCGAGGCGGTGCTGGCCAGGACGTCGAACGAGTGCCACAGGTCGCACCACTCGGCGCCGAACAACCACCTGTTGTCGGTGACCTCCATCGACACGCTGAACGGCATGACGACGGCGCCGATGATCAGGTCGGCGAGACCGAGCGACACGATGAAGTAGTTGGTGACCGTCGAGCGAAGGCAGCGCTCCCGGACCACCGCCACGATCACCATCACGTTCCCCGCTACGGTGAAGAAGGAGAAGAAGGCGAGGAGGCATCCGATGACCGGGTGATGAAATGCGGTCGTGTAGTCGCCGCCGCCGTCGTCGTCGTCGACCCTTCGGTCGTCTTCAGAGACGTTCGGCAACGTTCGGGTGACGTTGTTGTTGTTGTGCGGAACTTGGGTCCATGGTAGCAGACGATCGATTTCCGCTGTTGGCCAGAGATGAGCAGACGGAATGCCCTCGTTGACCCCTCGGGCGGGCTCGTGCTGCTGGGGGAGGGACTGCATCTGACTGCCGTTGAGATGATAGGCCTAGCAGCGTTGTTGTTGTTGCCGCTGGTACTTTATCTTTTCTGTAATCGTCAGTAAATCTTTTTCTAATCCGGTGTCGTTAATAACGCCGAAAGCGCAATGGACTCGAAAATCGAAACGTTCAATCTCTTTCTCTGATCATCAGACAGGTATGGGGGAAAAGCCTACAACGGAAAGAACGTGTGCACAACAACTGAGAGGAATATTTTTTCCTTTCGAACTATTTAATTTCAGACAAATGTCAACGTTTCACGAAGAAAGAACGAAAAGTTATTTTAAGTAACCCTGCTGGCGAACAGTAAAAATCGGGTGCTATAGGACGACATAACGATATACGAAGACAAGCCGATAGTTAGTGAGGGCGGTCTTTTGCGTTTTTATTACATTTTCATGATCTTTCAACAACTCTAAATTTGCAAAACTACTTGTTTTTTTAACGATAATATGTAATAAACCTCAGTAGAGTCAGTACTAGAGGATACTAGATTTGGATGAGTGCAACAGTGGTTCTCACACAGGGCAGACCCTACTGAACCGCTCTAAACCTTATTATTATTATTATTATTATTATTATTATTATTATTATTATTATTATTTATTATTATTATTATTATTATTATTATTATTATTATTATTATTATTATTATTATTATTATTGTTGTTGTTGTTGTTGTTGTTGTTGTCGTTGTTGTTGTTGTTGTTATTCGTTTGATACTCATGTCCGGATTTACGAAATCAAACATTGCGTCAACGATCTGAGGTCAAGTTTCTTATATCTGGTTGGTTTCAAAGACCCTCGATATGACACCGTTTGGCCTTACTTCCTCTGCCCCCTGAAGACTGATCACTGGTATAATGTCGCTTCAGTTAAGAAGACATCGCCAATAACCAATGGAAAGCGTAGGACGTGGTTTACTAGTGCAATGAGAATTGAAACAATCAAATAATTGAAATAATAATCTACATCTTTCTATTCACCAGAAAACGTTCTGTCTGTCTGTCTGTCTGTGTCTGTCTGTCTGTATCTGTCTGTGTCTGTCTGTCTGTCTGTCTGTCTGTCTGTCTGTCTGTCTGTCTGTCTGTCTGTCTGTCTGTCTGTCTGTCTGTCTGTCTGTCTGTCTGTCTGTCTGTCTGTCTGTCTGTCTGTCTGTCTGTCTGTCTGTCATCTCTCCTCTTTCATTGAGCTAATGAAAACCATGAAATTAGTCTGTGTTGAAAGCTAGATTACGTTATTACGTTGCGAAAGCGACGCATTACTTTCATAAATTGTCTGCGCAAGAGACGAGTTGACGACTCCTGGTTCCGGCAAAGCCTCTAATCACATAGAAGTAAAAACAAGGGCGTGTGGCTAAACCCGGATTTCTGAACTTTAAACCGGTGGCACATAGAGAAATACGCAATAATTACGCGCTGCGCCACTCGTTTCGTGCACACAGCCATATCTACAATTCTACATACATGTATGCGTATGTACGGCGTTTTTCCTAGACAAAAAGGTGCCGGAACTCATCTTTATGTCCGAGTTGTTTTATAAACAGTATTTTATTTATGCGCCGCTATTATTATAGCACGCTTGATTAAAGCTATAACTAAAACGCGGACTATTGCTCATTGATATAGGCTTAACGCCGGTTGAAAGTGGAAAAGCCATGACAATTCTGAAATTAATTTCATTTAAAACAATTAAACAAGATCTATAGGGAAAGGTTGCGGAACGCCGTTCCAACAAAAACAGCACGGCGTATATGGCCATATACACGCCTTCGCACATCATCATCATCATCATCATCATCATCATCTCATTTCTATAGGCGCATAATTAGACCTAACGCGCCTCGGCTTGTGTACTAAACAAATATGTTTTCAGAGATGCGAGAAAAGTTTTGCGGAAAAGTGTTTCGTCTCATAAGTATCGTACGGATAGTAGTCTAGCATATAAGCTAGATTGATATTATGTCTAGCCTATGACGCCAATAAGACATTCTGATGTTTCGATGTCTCGCACGGGGCGTCCGCAGACATTTTTCCAGGGGTGGGTGCAAAACAGAGTATTGTGACGAAAGAAATGAAAAAATTTTCCAGGCGGTGCAAAACCTTGTGACAAAAGAAACAAGTAATGTTAATTTTTCGTAACTCCACAATTTTTCCAGGGGGTGCAATTGCACCCTCTTGCACCCTCCTCCGGACGCCCATGAAGTCTCGTGAGCATACTCGCTTGCCCTGGATCCTAGCTTGTTCGGATCCCGGAAAAGCGAATGCGCTGGCGAGAGATCCTTTTTATTGAGAAACTCGACCAATGACGTCATCTTCGAGACAACCAATAGAATAACAACGGCAAACTACGCCATGCACAAACAGGCTGCAACTTGTGTCACTCAATGCTGTAATAATTCCATTAGCGTTCGAGATTAGCAGGGAGTTGAAACGGACAATTCGCACAGACGCCGGCACAGATCCGTCAGACTGAATGTCTTACTACCTTCAGGTCTAGACTTAAAACACATCTATTCCTGACTGCATATCCGCCTTAACCTGGAATCTGGAAGTACGGACTGACCTCTGGATTACAACCTCGATTCACCACGGACAAGATCACGACTACGATTATTCACTGAAACGACCATCGACTGGTGCTGATGTACTACTACAGTGGCGCTAAAGAAGTCTACTACTACTACTACTACTACTACTACTACTACTACTACTACTACTACTACTACTACTACTACAGCCATAATTTAAGCAACTTTCGAGACAAGGTGCTGCTAGAGACACATTATTCAAGGGGCTGGATCTCCCACAGAACTCTTCCAAACAATTGGCGGTGACAGCCAGCTATACTGTAGGTGAAATACTGGACTCGGACTTTCTCAACCATTGCGACTTCAAACAGACCGACAAAAATAAGATTTTACAAATTCACAGATTCGCAATGTGGCTTGTCTCAAACCATGAGGTGTCTAAACTGGTCAATTATTACATTCATTAAACCCGCTAATCAAAACCCAGTTCTCTCGATTATCAGAGTTTTCAGAGGAATCGGATAATCCATACACTATTCGCATTCTCCGATATACCAATTTAGATTGAAGAAAAACACGTTCCAGAATGTTGTAGGCCTAACCCTACGCTAAAGTAGGCCTATAGACTGCAGTGAGGATAAGATTTAGGATTAAATCATCAGAGAGAAAATCTAAAAGATGAATTCAACTGCAAAGCTCGATATTAACCGGTTTAAGTTACTCTCATTGCCTATTTACATTTTGCGGCAGTTGTCCGGCCTGAGTTTTTTCGTTCTCAGACGGATCCGAAAATGGCCGCCAAGCCACGAAGAACTTAATTAGGCACAGTCGGCCGTCTTTCGCTTTTTCCATCGATTTCGCGATTCGTTCGCTCGTTTGTCGACTGCTGCGCAATTTCCAAACGCAAGGTTCGATTTTCTGTGTGTGTGTCAACCAAAAGCTTCCAGGACCAGCAGAGTTCGTGGATGGACGGACGGATGGATGGATGGGTGGATGGGTGGATGGATGAGATGGAGGTGGCGGCGTGGTTGAACGTGTTCCAAAAGCAGTTCATTTAACAGCCAGCTACTCTCTCTCCGCATTCGAGTCAAATTCCGATCACACCCGATACATCGGTTGTCACTGTGTCTGTCTGTCTGTCTGTCTGTCTTTCTGTCTGTCTGTCTCTCTCTCTCTCTCTCTCTCTCTCTCTCTCTATCTATCTATCTATCTATCTATCTATCTATCTCTCACACACACATTCTCTCTCTCTATCATTCTCTCTCTGCCTCTCTGTCTCTCTGCCTCTCTCTCTCTTTCTCTTTCATTCTGTCTGTCTGTCTGTCTGTCTCTCTCTCTCCTCTGTCTGTCTCTGTGTGCATGTGTATGTGTATGTACGTACGGTTCGTGTATACAAATGCGCAGCAGACGCAGTAGGCATTGATAATGCGCAGTTCTAGTTAGATAATTATATTGTATTGACTGATGCGTTTTTGTTACCCGCTTTATTCTTAGCAAAACGCTAAGATTCTTATATAAATATATCGAAAATCTGATGATCAAGTCCTGTTTCAGGAAAAGAATTCGACATTTATAAAATATCAAACTTTCTCCTCCGTTATTCGACAAAAATATTTTTTATGGACTGATGATTACCAATAAGCAGTGTTATTACTAGTATTAGTATTATGTATGTGGATAAAATCCATATTTAGTATCGGTCATTGACTGACCTTTTTGAGCCAGTTTGAGGCGTTAATCTATATATGTTACAGTCAAAACGTGTAATTAATCATTACACGAAATTACTAAAAGTTTCAGTCATTGTGTGTAATGACCAATAGGGTCGTTACTTTCATGCAATGGCTAAAATAACCAGTCATTTGATGCAATGACTAACTTTTCCAATGATTTATTTCACACTTTGACTGACCGCTGTATTCGCTAATATAATCCTATAAGACTGCGATTTCTGCGTCTCAGGCTGTGTTAGTGCATGAAATGATTGACACTATTGGTCATTACACACAATGACCGAAACTTTTAGTCATTTCGTGTAATGACTAATTACACATTTTGACTGTAACATATAGTCAAATTCCTTCTTATATACTGACCAGCAGCGTAGCGTGCACTTTTGCCGTCTCTGGCTCATGGCTAATCCTCCCCAATTCATTCATATCAGAGGCGGATCTAGGGTGTTTGGCGCTGGTCACTATATAAGAAGGAATTTGTTTGAAAAATCTTGACAAAGAAAAAAGGTCATCCTATGTATCTATCCTATGTCTTTCCTTCTAAAATTGTTCCTTTCAGATGTTGTTGACAAGCAAAAGAGATCGTCACGCCTATGGCGCTTTAAAAAAATTGGTCAGCAGCCCCAAGGGGGGTTCTGGCCCTCAAAACCGCGTCCGAAAATTTAAAATGTATGGAAACACATTAAAAATTTTTCGCCGGCGCCCAAGGGGGTTTTAACCCCAAACCCCCTCTGGCTACTCCACTGTCGTGGACTCACTGCCGAAAAGCTCTCTGCACGAGTGTCCCAAAAGCGTTGCCGGCTGGTCTTCTATTCGCAAGGCATCTCAATCTTTGTCTCGTCTCGAAAAACAGCCGTTCTTCTCCAACAATACGCTGTTGCGGTTTGCGCCCGCTTTGATGATGTCCATTATGCTTTTGAGTAACGACTAACGACAAAGCATCGATTCGATCCGCTTTTTTCCGGAAAGACGCAAGACAAAGAGAGGTCGTTGGAATCCGAGGTGAAGCACTCCATCAAATCCCAGATTCCTTTTTTCTCCCTTGATCCCCTTCCTCCTCCTCCTCCTCCTCCTTCTCCTCCTCTTCTTCTTCTTCTTCTTCTTCTATCGTCGGAACTCGAATTCCTGTCGCTTCTTCATTTCACGGCGAAGATCGCGTCGTCGCCGTAGAAAGGAATTTTCAGAATCTGCGTACATCATCCCGCACATCGCTCATTCGACTTCTCTTCTTCTTTTGAAATTACACTGACGACAGGGTTCCTGATGGGAATGACCTCCAATGACCTTCACAGAATCGCGGTCAAGGTCACGTCGACGTTTTTTTGCGCAGCACTGCAAGCGACACAGTGTCGGAGAATGCAGATGCAAAGAATTCAAGTGATAATTAATTAATGCTCGAAGATTTTTAACTAGGACTTAGGAGATTTTAGTCATAACTGAAAACGTTTAGCATTACATTGCGATTAATTATCAATTAAGACAAGGTAATGGCAAATGGATATACCCAACTGCAGACGTATATCTTGGCAAAGTCGTGCAAGATATGCGCATAAAAGCATTAATAATAATAATAATAATAATAATAATAATAATAATAATAATAATAATAATAATAATAATAATAATAATAATAATAATAATAATAATAATATAAGTAGTATCTGAACAGGGTATATAGAAATGTCCATAATTTCTTTTCGATTATAACATTAATGGCATATTTCATCATTAGTTGAGTCGGGCCTTCACCCTTCCTGCACCCCCACCCCCATATTGCCTGACAACACTTTTGCTCGTCAGAACCAGAAATGAAAGAACCGTGCTGTGAAATTCTGAGAAATTTACTCCTAGTCCAATATCAGATAATATGGAAAACATCAGAGGAGCTGGACCATAATATATATATACTGTATATATGTATATATATACTATATGTATGTATGTATGTATATATATATATATATATATATCGAAAACTTAATGTCCTGGCTCTGATTCAAGGCAATTTATAATATTTCGCAGTGAAGCCGTCGCATAATAAGTGTGCCAAGGGCGCGTGCGATGCATAAACGGAGTCTTCTTTATCTGGCGCGCCATACATTCGTAACCGCGAATAACGACAGAACGGGTTTGATTCATAACATCCACACCCAGCATGTGTGTGCTGTGTGACGAAAAATGACAAATGGTGTTAATAATTCATACGCACCATTACCGACAGCGGTTTCTATTACCCATAGTATACAACTTAACGGCAAAACTTTCATTACGTTGTTATTGCATGCAGCGGGGTAGTAACCATGCATGGTTCCGGAATGGGAGATCGCGTCGACATTTTTCGGGGTAAAAATTAAGACTGCAAGCAGGAAAACGTCGTCGACGAGTTCTGGGCACATCGATTCTCTTTCAATCATCCTGCCCACCCACTCCCATCTCAGGGTTATTTTTAGGATTATCAATTTGGGGGCCGGTAAATTCTGGGCGGTCTCCTGCCAGAAATGTCTGACAAGCAAAAAAGTCATCCCATAGCTGAGATTAGTGGTGTTAAGAGGGTGTCGGTATGAAATTGGGGGTGTTAAGAGGGTGTAGAAATATCCCTGCTCCATCTCCCAAAAAATTCTCGACAGTTTTGCGCAAGTCTTCGGAATAGGGGGGCGAGTCCCCTGCCCCACCCCGTAGCTACGCCGGTGATTTTTAAGAAATCCGGTTTGACACAAAGAACTGCTTAGCTGAATGGTGTTGTTTCAGCTGAAATGACACAGCGATGGATGCACAACGAATCTCTCCGTTTGTTCTTAGGCCTACAGTTTGTTCGTTTTCAAAAGCCTGGTACCCACGACGCGACTGTGTTGCACTCAATAGCGATTTAAAAAATTCAGTGTCGTCAACTTTCTCCCTTCTCCTACTGGTTCTCTGTGTTCGCCGATAGGCTGATTCTAGACTATTCTCTTGCTAGTATAATAATAATAATAATGATAATAATAATGATAATGATAATGATAATGATAATAATGATGATAATGATAATGATTGATAATGATAATGATAATGACTACCAGACTAGGCCTATAATGATAATGATAATTTCAATGTGTTTTTTTTACTACCAGACTAAGTTTTTAAGATTTAATGTGTTTTTTAAATCACATTATAGATTTATAGCCCCTAAATCACATTATACTCCCAAAGCAAATTCCTGGCTACGCCCCTGATAATAATAATAATAATAATAATAATAATAATAATAATAATAATAATAATAATAATAATAACAACAATATTAACAATAATAATAATCATAATGAATATATTGCTGATTAATATTGTTGTAATCAAGCATTGGTGATCTTGAAGGCAATTATCTAAAACATTTGTTGTAACCAGGATTCCTGAATACGACAAAAACAAGGTAAACTCGCTCTTCACATTCATCTGCGCCGTGAGGCTTTCGAATAACATTGAAAGCAAACCGTGGGTTCTGATGAGCACTTTAATTAACTTGCAATTCAAAAAAGTTTATCGTCACCTAACTTCCACTCCCATAACAAATAACAATTTCTCGACGCTTTTGTACAAATCCACGACTGGTTCCAACTCGAATAGGAGGTTCGACCTCTGCTCCACTCGAATCTACGCTAAATATCTAAGATACTTAATAACACAGTCATCATCATCATCATCATCATCATCATCATCATCATCATCATCATCATCATCAATAACCGTGGGTTCATCGTCCGTTGGTGTATAATGCCCATCTCCACAATTTTCTGCCATTCTTTCCTGTCCGTTGCTCTGTGACTAAGATCCTGTAAACTGCTTCCATGCCATTCTTCAATATCATCACACCATTCCTTGTGTGGCCTCCCTCTCTTATTGTCACCCTCCATCACTCCAAACATTAGAGCTTTGATCTTTCTGTCCTCTTTCATTCTGCATATGTGTCCGAAAAGATGGTTTCCTTTGTTTTACTCTTTCCAGCATGGTTTGTTTGGGCTGAATTCTCCTGTTTAGTTCTTCATTTGTGAATTTTCGACCCATCCGATTCTTAGTATTTTTCTAATAACACAGTAGAACTTCGTTATTACGTACTTTTTAGCTGGGTCCGGCCAGGCAATGGGTCTTTTGATAAAATTATTAGTACGTTACATCCGAGGAAAGACCTGCGATGTTTCCTATCCTCGCGTCTGACTGCTATCTAGGTATTATTTTACCATCCAATCCGTACGACTCCATTTTGTCATTTTTACGGTAATGTATTGCGCATAAACATTGTTTTGCACAATTTAAAATTTTCATTTGACAGCACAATTTAAAATTACGGTACTTTTTACACAGATCTACGTAACCGTAGTAAGTCTTAGCGGGGCCTAGGTACGCTATGCCTATTACCATCCAATACGGTAGCGCATCACACGGGACAGTACATACGGAGTCGAGTAAGTTATATCGAAGATCCGTTATATCGAAGATCCACTTCATACGTTGTAATCCAACGTTCAATCAATCGACGCATTTATTGATTGGTTGCACGTTCAGTTGATTGGTTTTTAGAGATCTATTTGAAGACCTGTTGTATGATGTTAACTACTAAGTTATGATATGAAATCACAGCGTTTTTCTTATTCAATCGTGATGTTATTACAGGTATTACGTCTTAGCCGTAGGAATTTCAAATTATTTTCAACTCTCTCGTATATATATGAAACGGCGATTCCGAAATGCGATATTTCCTAAATCAACAAAACACCATCGAAATATATGTCTGAAAAGTCGGTCGGCCAAAAAATATCCACCTACAAACGTCTAACAACCGATGTTGTAGGCATGCATTGTCATGGCACGAAGTCAGTAAAATATAAACGTCCTCCTTTTTCCTCTTTCTCTGTCTGTCCGTCTGTGTGTCTGTCTGTGTGTTCTGTCTGTCTGTCTGTCTCTCTCTCTCTGTCTGTCTGTCTGTCTGTCTGTCTGTCTCTGTCTCTCTCTCTCTGTCTGTCTCTCTGTCTCTGTCTGTCTGTCTGTCTGTCTGTCTGTCTGTCTGTCTGTCTGTCTGTCTGTCTGTCTGTCTGTCTGTCTCTCTCTCTCTCTCTCTCTCTCTCTCTCTCTCTCTCTTCTCAAGGAAACCTTGATTCAGACCAAAAGACTGCGGTTGTCGAACCCGCATTTGTTTGCAATCTATGTATACTGTACGCCTTTGATTCGGCTTCTCTCCTTTGTTCGTCCTCACTGACCATTTCTTATCTGCTCCGTCCGGAAACGTGCGGTTTGCGTATCCGTCCGTCGGCTTAGCACTGTGCGTCGGCGTTCCTGTCGGCTCCGATGACTTTGTTTACCGTTGCAATTCTCTTCGTTGGTTTAAAATATTATCGTCCGTCCGAACGGGACGGTCGCATCGATTTTTGCAGACCTGAATCGGACCTGACTCTCCTTCTGATTGAAGTCGTTTTTTCCTCCTCCTCCTCATTCTCCTCCTCCTCCTCCCTCGGTGAAGCCATATACACGCGGTTAAAATCGTTACCATCGAGACTTTCTTTCCACTGATCTTCCTCTGTCTTCCATTCTTCACTCCTTCATCTCCTTTCCCGCCCGTCCTCTCCTGCCTGCTTCGTTCGTATAGTAGCACCCATGGCATTTCCTCCGCTAGATTGCTTTACTGGGTCTATTATATAATTATTAGCTACCAGTTTGATCCGGTCGTGTGAAACGAACTAACAGTGTGACTGCATCGATCGGACATTGGCGATTTTTTAAAAAAATTCCTCTTGAAATTCGCTGAAAAGATAATTAAATATTTCTTAGGTTTTTCTATCTTTCCACTCATTCCGGAGACACGGTGGTGAGAGAGAAGCCTTTTTACTCAAACGTATTTCCATGACCTTATATAAGGGTTTCAATGGCATTGCGTTTCAAGCAGCCTTTTCTTCCTCTGACTCGGACCAGACGAGAGTTGAACTGTGTATATTTTTTATGTCTACGGACAGTTTTTTTGTCATAAGTCTCTCGGGAACTAAGTATATAGATATATTATATGCATACTTTAATAAATAAAGCTGGAGGTCATTCGGTGTGTTTCGTAACAATGCTGTCCTTCATTTGCCCTTAAAAGTGTATGAGCCGAATCAGTTCACAATCTGAGCAAGCCTTATCGTATTGAGATACTGCTTGCTATACAGTCTAAGAGAGCGTGACATGTAAGCGCTTAACGAGGGCTATCGACTACAGAACTATAAGGGACGTTGTTCAAATTAAGCATCTTAAAACGTAAGACTTAGTGGTGACGCGCATTCGATACTCGAAGTATATACATCGGTACTGAGTTGATGACAGATCCATACGCTGGCTTCTTTCGTCTCAATCGAGCGCTGCGTTCACCATATAGACCGACGGTTCTCATTTGTTTGAAAATGGCACTTTACAATAACTATTGCACAAAACGGGTCGTGAGTATTTTCGCGATGAGCTCTCGAATTCTCAAGAATTATTACTCGGCAAGTTCTGAAGTTCCTGCAATGGCCGCTTGTAGGCTACTTGCTGAAATTAAACGGAATGATCAGAATGGATGCGAATTTTTGTAGAAAATGGCGACAATTCGCAAGCTACAGTATACAATTTGGACCTATTCATTATTTAAGCCAGTGCTTCTCAACCGTTTTCTAGCAAAGGCACACTATAGCCAAAAAATCAAACAGTAAACGGCACACCGGGGATGAAATGCGCCGTAAATTTACAATGACTTATTATAATCAACTAATAGCCTACTTACGCCATACTATCTACAGTTCTACAAAGGTACAAGCCAAGTAGATGACATGAGGTGATTTTGCTTAGACATTAATATTTCCATGTGTTCTCGTGTTTTATTTCATTTCAAGGTTATCCCACTTTAATTTATAATTAACTTTAAGAGCTAGAACGCGATCAGGTCATGTCTCCGGACAATTTTCATCATAAGTCCCTCGGGAATAAAGTACCGAGGGCATAAAATAACCTTTATGCATTGCAATTTTTATTTTACTATTTTCTGACATTTTGTCATCACGGCACACTTCGGCCGCAGCAGCGATACAGCTGTGTGCCGCGGCACATAGGCTGAGAAGCACTGATTTAAACCTCTATACGTACGGACTTTACTAGAATCAAAATAAAAGCCTATCAGATGAAAATTGTCATGACAATTGGCGTAGCCTGGGCTCCGGAATGGGGGCACACCGATATATTTGGGTAAGACGGATTACAGGCAAAAAAACGTCGACAAGGAGTTCTTACCACATCTATTCGGTTCTCGTTCTGCCTAACTAGTACCTACCCATCCCAAGCCTCAAAATTTCTCAACGACTGAACCCATTCAGGATGGGGGACCCACCCCTCCTCCACGCCATCCACCCTTCATCGCTAAGCCAATGACCACGACTACTATAGGCAGTCGTCGTTTTTTAATCCGATTCACTAAATGCCTATTCGGTTGCGTTATTATAATGAAAAATCAAAGTGGGAAGATCGACTCGCACGCACGATCGATCAAAGACTGTCTCGTATAATCGCCGGACCACGGGATTTTGCGGATCTTTAGGATTAAGTCACGTGACGGTCAGTACTACTCGACGTCCATAATACGTCAAGTCCGGATAGCGGTTCAAACGAGAGCGAAACCAAAGTCTGGATCTGTTATGAACTCAGCATCGATGTGCTTTAAGTATCGAGTGTACTTGTTATCCGTGAGCATCGATTACGTTCTAGAATCGCTGAACGCGAGTCTCTAAATAATTACGCTGTGCCTAAAGCATAGCTTCAGGGTAGATTCCACTTCGTTTCTGAACCGATATACATATCTACTTAAACCAGTAAAATGAAAATAATCCTCAACCATCGATCGATTCCTTTAGCGTTTGGTTATTTGATGCTTACAGTTGACTCCGCAGTCCACGATAAATGAAAGAATAACAGACCAGTATATTTAATGAAAAACCTTATATTCATCTTCAATCATCATCATCGTCGTCGTCGTCGTCGTCGTCGTGGGTTTTCTTTCCTTCATCGCCTGAAGCTGAGGTGGTCTTTAGCACCTCTTCATTTGTCATTTTTCCTTCCAACATATTCTTTTTCATTCATAGACTAAGTTGTGAACCATTTTTATTTTCGAAGTACGAATTTCTTTAGAAAATGGTGTGATTGTTGGAATCAGTGTTTATTCTAGCCACCTTGACATTGGGTGGGATTTTGAAATGTTTGGGGGGACAAGGTCTGAGTTTCCACACTTTGGGGGAAGGAGAATTTCCATTTCCCAGCCAACATATAAAATTTTGGGGGATTTTAAAACTTGGGGGAATTCCCCCTAGAGAAGGCCTAGAATTAAACACTGGTTGGAACGTCCTTCGCTACTGGAATTTAATTTAACTTTCTAGTTTACAATTCTGTAGGTCAATCTTTGCTCTGATATTTATGAAAATCATAAATGGCAACCTCAGTATGATTCTAGGTCAGGTTTCGATCGAATATATTGATGTTCAAGATGGAATTACAACGATTCTGATTTTTGCCATTTTAATCTTTACATGCGATAGTTGGTTCTCGGCAATATTTACATTTACGCATATTCTTAAAGCACTCTAGTGGCGCTTCGCTGGAACTAAACACAGTAGGCAGCAGATTAAGCAGTGAAGTAAGTAAATCAGGTCAAATAAGAAAATGGAAGCTTTCTGGATTGACAATTGACATCAGATGAAATGATCTGTAGCGCGCTTGACGCGTAGATTTGTCAATCCGTCTCTAAATATGACGTGTCCGGAACTGATTTCGGCGGCCTCATCATCATCATCATAGTTGCTTTCTGCCAGCTCATTAGCGGCAGTATAGCTATAGACACGAAACCCTACTAATTGCCTTTTCCCCCGTTGTTAGGTCTCTTTCCGTCGATTACTGATATCTGGGATCTTTCGAAGTCTTCTTTGATGTTATCCGTCCACTTTTTTCCGAGCCTTCATCTTCCTCTCTTGCCTTCTTTGTGCGTGCATATAGTGTTTTATATGGGAGTCTGCTGTCTTTCATTTTATTTACTTCTCCGACCATCTAAGTCTTCTTCTTCTGATTTTATCTATTAGTGTCTCTTGCATTCTCAGTCAATTTTTTGACGTCTTCATTTCTTATTCTTTGTAGTCTTCTTACTCCCAAGATCTTTTTGCAAGCAGCTCATTTCCGCCGCTAGCAGTCTGTTTTCGCCTGCTCGTTTTAAGATCCGTGCTTCGGATCCACATAGTTTTTGTGGCGCAACGATAGTGTTGAATATTTGAATTTCTGTGCTGATCTTTATTTCTTTTGCATTCTAAATACGCCTAAGTCTTCCCATTGTCTGTAGTCCCTTTGCTGCCCTCTTCTTAATATCTTGTTCGTGTCTTCCATCACTTGTAATTTCTCGCCCAGCGTAAGTAAAATTATTTACTTATTCTATGCTATTTCCTTCTAATGTCTATGCTTTTCTCACTTTTTGTTGATTGCCATGGCTTTAGTTTTTGCTGCATTATCCCTGAGTCCAAATCTTCTGCTTGTTTTATTTACTTGATCTGAGAGCCTTGGTAATCCTCGGGTATTATCCGCGAGTAAGCTTTCATCATCTGCAAATTGTTGGTTTTTCTCCACTACAGTTCACTATACACTGTTATTTTAAAGGTTACCTCTAGGATTGCTGTGAGGAGAGATGGGGATAGCATGCATCCCTATCATTCCCTACTTCTGTCTTAAACCATTCTGTTAGGTCTTTATCAACTTTAACTGCGCTTTTCATTTTCTTGTATATTATTTGTATTAGGTTTATCAGTGTTTCTTCTAAGTCAATATTTATCATAACCTGCCACAAGCCTTCTAATCTAATCTAATCTTAAACTTCTATAGCGCCACTTTCATAATGCACAGAAGCATCAACCGATGGCACACCAAATCCAAATCACTAAAGATCCAGGTCAAATCCAGGGTATCCGGCCGGACAAACGGGTGACAGTCTATGGTGGATAAGCCCGGATAAGCCTTCATGTCATACTGAGCTAAAAACCTGTTTGTAGTCGATGAGATATAGATGTATACACTTTCATTTGCCTCTGAATATTTTTATATCAGTTGTTTTAATGTAAAGAGTTGGTCTGTAACGCTTCTTGGCCTAAATCCCGCTTGTTATTCTACAAAATGCACTAGCTCGTGTTGTTATTAAGTCACCTAAATTCTCCCATATTTCACCCATACTAAAATCATTACATTGGCTTAAAATAGCAGAACGTATCCAATATAAGATAATAACACTTACATAATATAGCTCACTTCAGTCATCAAAACCTGTCTACCTTAGATCACTATTAACCCTCAGCCTCCTCGACCCACACGTTCGTCATCTCATCTTATTCTGTCACGCCCGCTGAATCAGTCATCCCTGAAAATTTGCAGCCGTGCCTTCTCATACGCTGCACCTGAACTTTGGAACTCGATTCCAGCTTCCCTCCGCAGACTTGGACGCTTTCAAGCAATAAAATCTGACTCCTCATTTCTCATAATCCCTGCATTATCTCCTCAAGTCTTCAGGTCTAAGCTTAAGTCCTTACTTTTTCTAAAATCATTCTCTCCAAAGCTGTAACAACCTAGCCTTACTGCCCTTTGGATGTTGACTATTGCCTGGCTGATCATGTATCTTTCCCATAGCTAATTTAAGAAAGGCTGAGCGCCTAAGAATCAGCAGCTACTGTTGTTGTGATGCTTTCCAAGGCGCTATAGAAATCCACGAGATTTTTACTTACTTACTTACTTACTTAACCTTCTCTATAGGCCTATAACTACTGGTTCTTTTTGTATAATCTTTGTGAAGACTTCCCTGGAATAATGACCGCTCACTTCACTTAATTACACCAAAGCTGTAAACAGTGTTTATTCTAGGCCCTTTTGGGGGGATTTCCCCCTCCCCAAGTTTGAAAATCCCCCCAAATTTCTATATGTTGCATTGGGGATGGAAATTTTCCCCCAAAAGTGTGACGAGAGGGGGTTTTTATTTTGGAGAGGGGAAAAAGAGAAGGACATGACCATCTAGAAGAGTATTTGAAAGAAAAGGAAGGATTTGTGATGACCTTTTTTTTGCTCGTCACCACATTCGAGAAAAATTATATCAGGATGACCTTTTTATGCTCGTCAAGATTTTTGGGCAGACAAACCTTCTCCCCCCAAAAATTTCAAACTTCCCCCAATGTCAAGGTGTCTAGAATAAACACTGGCTGTAAAGTTCTGACAGCCAAGATCATAATGATTGATCGTAATGATTGATCGTAATGATTGATATGATACAAAAATATGAAACTGACTTTAGGTCAGCAGTTGATGGTCAAAAACTATACCTGTACTTTCCAAACGCCCGCAAAAATCGTGGCCTTTGTCTCTTCAAGGCGAGGGGTATGACTGTAATAAGACTGACTGCGCCCTGAATTTCAGGTTGCTGCCAAATATAGTCTTGCGAAAAGGTGTCTAATTTTAGTTCCTGGCATTACCATCCATCAACTCTTACGTCAGAAAACTGAAAAAGAAGCGAACAGAGAGTGATTGTGAAGATTTGTTGGCAGGTCGAGTGCTGCGTGTTTGAGATACGATGTCCTTGCAGGCTTTGGATGGGGAGCGTGCGTGAGACCTCCTGCGTGTGTGATTCACAGTCCGTCTAATTCGACGCTTTGTCTTTAAATTGTTTCGACCAAATTGTGATGTAACTCGACTGCTTCGTCTTTGTGCCGACAGAAGCAGACGCTAGTTTAGCCGACACGCACAACTTCGACACGAAGCATCTGTCAGAAGTTTTCTATCGGAGTCGAAACAATTCTCTCTGAGTTTCACCGCCAACTATCAAAGAAAACCTTTATCGGATACACTTAAAGCGGGTTCTAGCGACCAATAAGATAATGGTTCGCAGTATAGAGAAGGGAGAATTTGGGGTTAAAACCCCTTGACGACCAAAAACAACTTTGAAAAATTTCGATCACTTTATACTGTAGTGTACGCGCTCATACACATATATATTAGTTATTTAAAATATTGAAGTTATAATAATAATATCCGACGAACTTTTTTGCTTGTCAGGATTTTTTGTGGCTTGTTGTCAATGAAATCATGCAATGACGATAGCCCCTTTTTGGTTGTCGGAATTATTTTCCGAAGTTGGGAACATAGGAAACATACCCCCTCCCCACTTCGGAAAATCCTGGCTACGCCACTGCCGCTGACAGGATAGCTGTCACTCGGGTTAACGAATCGATTCCTGAATCCTCCTCCCCTATAACTAGTTATTCCCACTGAAATCGCGAACTGGGTTCGATTTCAAGAATATTACTGAATTTGTAATGCCGTCGTAATTTAGTTGCTTTCCAGAAATGTTTGCATTTGAAAGCGGAATATCTCAGAAGAATATCAGAAGACGTTTTTTATGAGCTTCGTCAAAATTCTTTCCTGGCGCGGAGGAGAGTTTGCGTCGAGAACTGAATTCTCAGGCTTTGATTCGATCCTGATAAAATTCTGATTCATTTTGAGATTTCGAGTTTGCATTGTAGATCTCCAGAAGTGATTACTGTATATCGTATATAGGGCCTATTCTTAGCAGCGGCGGACAGGGTCTGAAAATATTGGTAGTCACGAAACAAAGGGGGCCACTCGATGGGGCGACTCACATCGGCAATCGCTTACATCTACAATGCCATAATGTGATTATGATAACGAACACTAACGTTTCCAAATAATACAAGGGTGGAAAACAAATGGTGTAATTATATAAATTTATTATATTAATTATATTAATTTATGCCAAAAGTTCCATCTTTCTGACTAATTACAGTATACCGAATAGTCTACATGCACTATATAGGCCTATGTCGCTGGCAGAAAGCAGAAGTAAATACCAGTCTTCCGATTTTCCGGAACGCCGTTCCGCCTCGTTCCGGCCCAAAAAGCCCTGACACTTGCCGTCTGGAAAGTTGACAAACTGTCAGTCCTCCGTAGATTTCGACCTTCTATTTGATTTTAACGAACAACACAGTCTATAAGAGCCGCGGAGTATATGACGAATATATTCAATGCGAATTAGAACATGAAAATACACTGAAAGTGCTAATGTGATCATAATAGGGTCTATTCCGCTTTCATAGGCGCCAACGGGACGAAAAACAGGAGGCCGGGAAGGAGAGGAAGAAAGGAAGAGGAGTTGGAGTAGGTGGAGGGTGATCAACTCTCCGCTTAGTGTCTGTAAATAGCAGTGATGGGCAACTAACTAAAAAATATTAGTTAAACTATAACTAAATTTCAACTAAAAATAAGTAGTTAAACTTTTAGTAACTAACTTTCTAAAATAGTTAACTAAACTAAAAAAATTAGTTAAACTTTTTTGCAACTAATTTTACAACTATTTTTCATGTATCAAATATGTGTTCATGAAAACAATTCAAACATAGACGATGCTGGCAGCATCAACACGTAAAGTCAATGAACCATTGAATTAATTAATCATTGATTGTCTATTTAAGTCTTAGTCTAGACTGCAGGAACACAAGTTTGTCAAGCAAGATGGCACTGAAATTTTTGCAGTCATTATGAGCTTGGTTTGAGTCCTTTAACTTCAATTTGACTTCTTCGCAACACATGTTTACTAATTCATTTTCGGTGATAGAAAACGCTTTTTTGTAATTCAATATTGTATATAATTCCAACTAAAGATAAACGATAAAAGCATTTCGCTTACCAACGAGATCAAAGATCGTAAGTAAAAAACACTGGTCTGACCAAGATCAGTGATATATTTTTGTCATGAAAAAATTACCCGGAATGATGATAAAAGGTACTGTTTTTCGGATCACCAACTAAAAATTTTTAGTTAAACTATTTAGTTATTAACTAAATTTTTTTTAAATATCATTTTAACTAAACTATTTATATTTAATTAAACGGATGAAGCCTAACTAAAAAAGTAGTTAAACTTTTAGTTCAACTAATTAGTTAAAGTTGCCCATCACTGTAAATAGTTGTCGTTCTGGAAAGCCAATGTTATTAATTTTTTCTAAATTACTTGACGATTTTTCAACAATTGAAGAACAGCAAATTCGATATTACGTAGATTAAAATCATTCTCTCTCTCTCTCTCTCTCTCTCTCCCATGCTGAGGTTGTAGTTGTAAGAGCTTTGAGCGACGAGCGCTCTTCTGCTTGTAGACACCACCCTTGCCAGCCCACTAAATGTTCCCCACTCGGGTGTTCTGCAACTGGAACCCCCCTCCCCCACTAGATGTTTTCCCATCCCGGGTGTTTTGCAACTAGAAATTTAATTAAATGCTTTCAAATCGGTGCTACTGTCTTGCAGATTTGTTACTGCTTTCAAATCGACAATGAGGGGTGAAAAGGAATAGCATCGCACTGCGTGCGATTGTCCCTTTCTCTTGAGAGGCCGTCTGCCCAATTGATCAGCACTCGTTTCAAATTCAATTTCTGTTTTCCTTTGTCCTCCTTCCCCCCCCTGTAACCTCGCGGTGGCAAAGAGCCCGGATAATTCGGATTAACCTCGGCGCCAATTCGATTGAGGACACATGCTCCGTAAGACAAACGATGCGACCGGCAACGTAAAGGAATTCTCTCAAAGACCGTGTACCGTTGTGCTTAAGGGTCATGCGATAACGTATAAGTCTTTGTCACACAGCGAATCCGTGTTCTATGGCGCGGTGAGGTCTTAAGTTGGAAATTTCATCCATCATTACAGTAGATTCGTATTCGTATAGCCTTCCCATCGGAAATCCCCGAATTTTAAATTCTCATAAAACGTAAAGAGTGCATAGAAAATGTGCATCCAAATGTGCATAGATTTGTTCTCTGAGTTTTGAATTGAAATGAATTAAGACAACATAGCTTTTTAAAATAAGTATCTTGATTCACTGCATAAGTTAGGGGCCGTCCATAAATGATGTCACGCGATTTTTGGCAGTTTTTTTTTACTCCCTTCCCCTCGTCACAAGTCGTCACAAAAAGTTAGACCCTAAAATGACGTCACAACGCGTTACCCCCCCCCCATTTTCTAATGTCAGAATTAATGTTTGAATTCGCTTATTCTTGAATGAAGCGGTATTTGCGGTATTAAATTACACTAGACGAGTTATTAACCACTGAGGGGGTTTACAATTATATTTACGTCGAACCAAATTAACAACACTGCGCACGATTAATAATTAATATTTCATTATATGGCTCATTGCCGAAATTGGACTTCAATCAATGCTTCTAACCCATGATATAATTGAAGCCCCCACCCCTACCCCAATATTTCTTAATCTTATTATCTTTTCTCATTGGACGAAATAAAGATACCTAAAGAATTTCTCAAGAATGTCTCAAGGATACTTCAAAATACCCAGTGTTTATTCTAGGCCCTTTTGGGGTATTTCCCTCCCAAAATGAAAAAATTCCCCTCCCAAAAAAATTTTATATGTTGCATGAGAGATGGAAATTCAAAAAAAAAAAAAAAAAAAAGTGTGGCGACGGGTTTTTTTAAATTTTTTAGAGAGGGGAAAATAAGAAAGATTGTCACAGAGCGTTTAAGAAGGGAAAACGGACAGATTACCTTTTTTGCTCGTCAAGACTTTTGAAACGTCAAACCTTGTCCCCAAACATTTAAAAAAATCCCCCCCAATGCCAAGGTGGCTAGAATAAACACTGAAAATACCATAAATACTTTATATATTAAATGAGTACTGTGTGTATTCGGCGCTATTTTCTCTACTTGAAACCTTTCTCTTCACCAGAAAGACAATCACAACACAAAAATAAGACAAATAAACGTTTTAAAAGATAATAATTATGCACTTTTATAGCACCATTTCTAGCACTCTAAAGGTAGGCCTATCAATCGATGGTACTTCAAACCCATCAGCAAAAGCCCGGGTCGTTCCATGCAGCGAGAAAGCGAGGCGCCAGCGGTGGACGATAAATTTAAAGAGATGGGTTTTAGGTCTAAATCGGAAATTACTCAATTCTTTGGCAGATCTGACAGCCGAGTGAAGTGAGTTCCACGTTTTGGGCCAAAATTAGAGGAAGCTTTCTTACCAATTTCAATGTTGGTTCTAAGTGGAAAATTTTGGGTGGTCCAGCATAGATTTTAAACATTGAAGTTGAGTGGACTGCAATGTTTTATAAACCAGGAGAGAAGTCTTGGATGTAATTCTCTTTTTAACGGGCAGCCAGCTACATGGTAACTTGCGAAGAACAGGTTTAATGCGATCATTCTTACCATGCATAGTTATTCTTGTTATCTCCATTGCGAATCTTCTTCAGATGTCTACACCAGGGCCATATTAAGGCGGGGCTGAGGGGGCTGTAGCCCCCCGGCCCATCATGAAAATAGGCCCACCGATTTTCGAGATAACATTTTTTTGCTTTTCAGCACGATTTGAAAGAGAGATAACCTTTTTTGCTTGTAAGAGATTTCCAGTATAGGCGATGGCCTTTTTTCTCTCAGCCCCCCGGCCCACTCGGACTTTAATCCGGCCCTGTTCTACACCAATAGCTGGAACTTAAATTTAATGAAAGAAAATCCGGCTTTGGAATGACTATTAGTCTATTATTAGGTTTATAGAGTAAATTTTCTGTATAATAATTTGCGACAATAAAAACGTTCGCCAGCAAATAACATTTCCACGAGTAGCTCCTCGTTTTCGCTTTTAGACAAGAAAGTATATCCACTTACCTCTGAATAGGCTACACACACGTCCCAAACCACAAGGAAGTCCACAAATTCAGTATAGTAAAAATGCGTTCTCTCTTAAATTCCTAACTGGTACTAACTAGGCATTAACCTAAGATCTTACTAACCAACTCGACGAAAAAGACAATCAAATCGATTAGTCTACTCTCTAAGGCGCTCTTTTTTATATAAAAAAGGTATCGTGTATCTCTCAAAGCTTTCCATTACGATTGTCAACTGTCAACTACAGACGGAAAATGGCTCTGGTTGCGATATATATATATATACGTGTATATATATACTGTGTATATATACTGTATATATATATACTGTATATATATTTGTATATATACACGAGATGACCAGCAGATGTCGTCATCCGCTGCTACACTGGCGTCCTCTGTCGACGAAGACTGCCTTCCGGTTCTCTTCCGTCGCTCGAATTAGGCGACTTGCAATTTTCCCCATTTATGTAGCTCTTGGATGTATACCGCGCGCGCCGACATGAAACGTTACGCACGCCGTTTTGAGTGCAATATACGCGTCGTTGATCCATGCAGATGTTGTCCCACTTTCGCGGTCTCAGTTTCCATCTCTGCTCTAAAAGTAAACGATTGTGTGCTCGGGGTTTTTGTATATGCTCTTAAAAGACGACACGTATGAATATAACCGTTAAGCCTACTGTATGTCCACGCCAAAACTTTAGAAATCAGTAGAAACTGGGCGATGGAGAAATTGACGAATGAAACGGACTTGGGGGTTGGTCTACAGTACGTGCAATGAAATCCGGTTGACGCAGACTTCAGAAGTTCTGCGGACAAAAGACGGATTGAGTATATATCTGGCAAAAAAACAATAAATGGCACGTGTCTTATTCGAGTCAGCGTTGGTTGACGCCAGGGATATTTTTACACCCCCGAACACCCCCAACATCCCCCCAATCTGAGACCGACACTCCAACACCCCTCCCCACAATTTCAGTCAGGGATGACCTTTTTGTTTGTCAGACTTTTCGGGCAGGTGACCCTCCAAAAAATACCGACACCCCCAAATTGAGAATACTAGAAATAACCCTGGTTAGCGCTTCTCTGCATATTTTAACGTTTCTATGTTCTTGTGAGCGTTTGCCATTTACTGTCGAGAAGTTACATCTCCGTGTACACGCAGTGTGGTATTTGAAGGGAAAGGGGCAAATTTGTGGCGATTGCTTTGCTTACTGGCTCCCCTCCTTCTCACAGGCCCATTTTATACATAATACATAACAAGGGGGAAATTTAACGCTGTCACTAGCTCACTTAACTGATTTTACTGCATCATAATGGTATACAATTAAAAAGAGAAAGAGAAAAGAGGAGTAAGAAATACAATTACATATACAAATCTGGTATGTGAACCTTTAGAGCGGGTATTTGGTTAATTCTATTGCGTGAATCTAGCAGCCTCGTATTTGCTTTGGCAACTCGAAATGGCTGGCTTAATTAATAAGTCTTTTGTCGGATAGTTCTTTGTGAACCGTATTAAGATATGAGAAATGCTATCTTACAGGGGCAATGTATAGTAAATAATTAGTCTGCTAGCCGCCGTTTCTGCAGCACAGTGTGTCGCTCTACTTAATGTATTTGAGGTGGGCGCCAGTCTGTTGTTGCGCGGGTGGTAAGGTGAATGCGTGCGCGTTTATTGATTCTTTTTCTCATTTGCAGTTTGTCTTAATAAGAACCTGCAGGAATTGAATGCTCTGGTCCCGAGGCAGAAACGAGAGCCTTTGAGTGAAGAGCAATTCCAATGATTATATTTAATTATTTAAACAAAAAAGTGAACAACAGGAGTGCTGATTAATTATGTTCCTCTCTTCTTCAATCTCACTCACTCACTCCCTCCGTCCCTCCCTCCCTACCTCCCGCTCTCTCACTGACCAGTGAACACAGCAAGCTTCGACCGCTACAAGCAGTGCTTATTCTAGGCCTTCTCTGGGGGGAATCCCCCAAGTTTTAAAATCCCCCAATTTTTTATATGTTGGCTGGGGGAATGGAAACCCCCCCCCCCCACAAAAAAGTGTAGAGACTCGGACCTTGCTTTACCCCCAAACATTTCAAAATCCCCCCAATGTCAAGATGGCTAGAATAAACACTGGCTACAAGTCATCGAGGTGCAACGATAATAATCAGTGCATAGACCGACAAAGGTTCAATTATTTTAAAAAATAACTACAATTTGATTCAATTTAATAGCGGAGGATATTGCGCTGGGCGTTGATGAGATTGTGCTTGCACGTCGTCGTCGTCGTCGTCGTCTTATGAGTCAATGGGCAAAATTGCATCTTTGTGTTGAAAGATTAATTTCAAAATTGCTGAAATTTTTGTCTACACACTTAAAAGTGTTTTTCTATCGGCGCCATTTTGTCACGGAGCAGCGAGAATCGATTCATATCTGGTATTTCTCAATGATTTGTTCAGAATGTATTCTCCTGCTGCTGACCGATATCCATGCATCCACGGGCTTGACAACGTAAATGATCAAAGAGCAGGATTTTGAGGGTATACGGGGTCTAATTAACGATTTGATCGACGAAGGTTCTATGCGTTGTTGAATTGTATAATGATATTACTGAAAATATACCATTTCGTCAATTTCTTCGGGCTATTGAGAACCACACGAGCATTGGCAATCCATGCACATGCACGCGCTTTGTTAAAAGTAAACATCTTTCGGCAATCTCGTAGTCGTATAGCACGTTACGTTCAACGATCCGGACAGAGACGTGGGCTACATCTTGGGTAGGATGACCGAGCGAAAGCCCGCCGACACTTTGACCTAATCGCCGGAAGACACGTTCCACCGGGAAGACGGAACGATCCTCGATAACCGCCGCGTGGGACTGCCGTCCAGTCTGGCACGGTGTAGGCCTACCTTACGTCTTTCGGTTATTATAATTCCGTATTAATTTGTAACTGGATGCGAGGTTCAGTTTGGCTCCGCCATTTGATTGAACGTGAAATGAGGTTTTACTAAAGTATTCAGTTACTTTGAGTGTTGATTGCTCGTTTATTAATCGATTCATAAAATAATATGAAAAGGCAATTAGTAATTATGGCATGATAATTCAATCTTCACCTACCACTATAACGTTGGTAGGAACGCTCAATACGTTTGTTTTCTTCAGTGAGAAATAAGGACGATTCTTTTGCGTTTCGTTGGTCGACGAAGAACAAGCAGAAAAAGAGTTCCGTCTCAGAGGTACACTGTAGCATAGGCAGAGGCTCTATATCAAAATTGAACGAGAACCGATTCATTGAACACGTCGTAAAACGAAGGTGTTGAGCTCCGAGAGTTGGTGTCGAAATCATTTGCGTAGCCACGGAGGAGCACGAGAGCCTTACCCCCCCCCCGCATTCTGAGTGGGACCGGTCGTGGGATCAGCGCAAAACCGCTGAAAAATTTTACAGGGTGGGGCGGGGGAGGGGTAGCACGAGCAAATAGAATACGTTGAATGTGCGAAGAACTTCTTGACAACCTATTTTTTCCGCGTCGCAGACTTTTACTCGAAAGTAAAAGGAGATTTTTAATGCCAGTGTTTGGAAAGGTGGAATAAAAACGTGGATGTGCGCTCGCCCATTCCTGGCCGCTGGTTACGCCACTGGTCTAGACGGCTGTAGGCTGGACTCCTGCGAGCTGAGTCGACGGTCGATTCGATGATTTGGGGGTTTGATAAGCCCGGATTTATTGTCTAGGTCTCTGACGTCGGCGCAGAAGCATCTTTTCCGTATGTCTTCTTCCTTCGTCGCAGACTCGTTATAGATTCTGCATAAACATTTGTCCGATGCTGGCTCGTCGGGGTCGTCAGGTCATCGGGTCATCTGCTTCGCGGAATGATTTCCGAGAATTCTTCAAGGAAATGACTTCATTCAAAGTTTCGCATTGCCGAAGCACAAACACACACACACACACACACATATAAATAAATATATATATATATATATATATATATAGAGAGAGAGAGAGAGAGAGAGAGAGAGAGAGAGAGAGAGAGAGACAGACAGACAGACAGACAGACAGACAGACAGAGAGAGACAGAGAGAGACAGAGAGAGACAGAGAGAGACAGAGAGAGACAGAGAGAGACAGATAGACAGAGAAAGAGGCAGATGCAAAGACATAAACAGAGACTGAGAGAAGTGACATACGGATGGACAATGACCTAAAAGGCAAAAACAATTTTAAAATATGAAAGTTATGTCGAATGGTAAAAAGCTGTCTTGTCATTTCAATTATAGTTTCTTCTCTAAGGACTCTGACTTTATTTAGTCTGCAACAAATTTTGCATCGTATGCCTACTGAATGCGTCTGAATGTGAATTTAGACCTTTGTTTAGGCTTCGAGAAGGAAGTACGGTATGTTACAATACCGCGAGTATTAAAATTTAATAAAGTCCAAGCGCGTTGACGGCTGAACCCGGCTTTTACCTATACGTGTAGGCCTATTTCAGTTGAAATTTCAAAATAGGTGCAGTCGTGCGCGCGCGTGTGTGTGTGTTTGCGTCGTGGGTGGCGCTTTGAATCCTGGGATTCCCTCGCACTAGTCATGTGACCACATGCGAACCGCCACCCTCCCCCCCCCCACAACAGCCTTAGCCTCAATCCTGTTGATTACATGAATGACTAACTCGCTAAGCAGCTGAGCAGCTGCAGTTGACTGGAAAAAAACAAGGATAATCGCCATTACTCTGCACAACTTTCACAGTTCTCAACTATGTGATATTTGCAACTACAGTGTATAGTTCTGCTGCTTATTATAGGACTCTGTGAGAACGAGATGTGCTCTATCTCGGCCTTCCCGTTCCACTTTCACAAAGCGTCTAAATAGCAGCATTGACTAGACAACTCAACCTGCTCAAAATCAAGAAATTCCAAGCCGAATAAGTATGAAATGAATGTTTTATGATTATAATTAATTGGTGGAATTTACATTGCAAAACTTGATGGAACATGTCCTCCGGCATGGAATGAATGTGCAAGAGAAATAACTTGGTCTGACTTCTGATTTCAGAGTGGAATTTACATTGCTAAACGTGGAATGCAGTAGGCCTACAGAGAAAAAATTTGTGTAACATTAGACAGCCTATAATAATAATAATAATAATAATAATAATAATAATAATAATAATAATAATAATAATAATAATAATAATAATAATAATAATAATAATAATAATAATAATAATAATAATAATAATAATAATAATAAGGTTTAAAGTGGTTCAGTAGGGTCTGCCCTGTGTGAGAACCATTGCTTCCAGGCTTCTGTAGGCCTACGTGTTTTACGCTCAAGTCTGTTGCAGGCAAATGCAGAGATTTAGTGGTCATCTATCCAGCTGCTGACCTTTCTACTGCAAAGCAATCAATACCTTAATGTTTTTAGCTTTTCTATCATAGTTTTGTTAGAAATTTGTGCTTTGAACCGCATTGTTGCTTGCTGTGGCTTAGACCGCTTATTACATTGTGGGGCTGTATTTCTTGTATTTCTTCAGCGCCCTGAAGTAAGGTACGTTTGGACAGTTAGCTGACCACTTCATTTAGTAGTTCCAGATTCGAACAAACATTATTTGGGACGTTTAGATCTGTCAGAAGGAGGCTCAAGTTGCATGCTAAGTTAATGCGAATTTGGGGGCGGAAGATGACAGAGGGAATTACGTGCTGGAGCGTCAGGCTGACGGAGCGGGTTCAAGCCCCGTTAGTGCCCCTAGTGGCTTTCACACAGGCAGTAATGCCTTCTAAGCCACTTTAAATCATGCTGAGTTAAAGTGACGAACTCTGCTTAGCATTAATTTTGTTCTCTTGTTATTCGCCAGAGGCCAATGGCGTCACGCGTGAAACTGTGATAGAAATGATCAATGTTCCTAGCCTAACAAAATTTGGATTGGTAATTACAGAAATACTGTGAATAGTGGGCATACACTAAGTATTAGAGTGTATTCAGTTTCGATCCAGTCCAGAAAGCAGAGTTGTCGTATTGCTTCCATGACTAAGCTTTTTACGGCCGCGTTGTAGACTTGTAGTGGGGAGTTAAATGGTGAAAAATCTGAATTCTCGTCTCCCTGTTGGGGATTGCCCACGATCTATGGGCAAAGTGTTAATTAAACGTCATCCGCTTCTATGTGGGCAACGAAGACCATTTCCCATTTTTATGTCGATCTCCAAAACAAAGCATCATTATAACTCTAGGCTCTGGCCACATTGGTCTGTGGCATTTCGGGAAAAAGTACCGTAATATAAAAAATTGGTTAAACCGTTAAAAGGAGAGAAAATATATCAGATAATTTATTGTGCTCCACTATAATTATCAGAATGTAAATCGAAATGTCAGGCATTCAATTCCTTGGCATGAAAATGCCACAGCGACAAGGACTTCTGATCACTTCTGGATTGGTCGACATGAGGATAAGTTCGCTGGAGCTCAATTCTTTCTGATCCCTGGGACCTGATATCCAACGACACAATAATTCTACGCCAGCTGACCTCGATCTCTCTTTTGCTTGCTTCACTGTTTTTAGACTTGAAGAACAACACGAAAGTCGATCACGCGTCTTCAATTAATTCGCCAGATGGAGACACAAGTCCAGCGTTATCGCCGCAGCGCGCAAAAATTCAAGAATCGACCGTTCCCACTAAGGAGGAGTCCCGTGCGAATTTTTCTGGCACAAATATTTCTGTGTTAGCCACTTGGGAATTTTTTTGACGATGGCAGTGGCGGCTCCACAGGGTGGTCCGGGGAGGCCCGTCCCCCCATTGAGTGCCTGCCCTCCAGCGGCCCCCCTGTTGGGACCCTATACTTAATACTATATACCCTAACAACAAATGGTTGCCCCCATGATTAGAGGTTGCCACCCCAACGGCCCCTCACTTGCCAAATCCTGGAGCCGCCACTGGACGATGAACAACGAGTTGGGGGAAGAATGACACGATGATGATTTCGTAAATCATAAAAATCATTGTTTACACATAGGCCAAGTCAAAAACATTTAAATATAATTAAAATTAAATTATAATTAAAAAATATAATTAAAGGAAATTAGGCCTAAATTTTATAATAGAATTTAAAAACATAATGACGTATACCAACGACGATGGTAGTGGTGATGATGATGATGATGATGATGGTGACGACGATGATGATGCTGATGATGATGATGATGGATGATCATGATGACGACGACGATGATGATGCTGATGATGACGACGACGACGATGATGATGGTGGTGGTAGTGGTGATGATGATCATTGATGATGACGACGACTGCTGCTGCTACAACTACGAGGACAAAGGGCATTTAGCGTCAGAACGAATTTCCTTCTTCTACTTGAGATAATTAACGAAAACAGTCTCTTCATTTACTCGAAGAGTGGACGCTGAGTTTTCGTGACTCGCGAGGCATGGAAGAAGTCATAAGCGAAATGGGGAGACGCATCCCAGGGGCCCCGTTCTACCGACAACGACGACGACGTTGACGATCTCCCCTCCTCCTCCCCGCTCCCCTTCCCGCGTTCCTTGCTCGCCAGTCGGTCGACCTCCTTCCAGCCCAATCGACAATATCCCGCTACAGTGAATCTTGCATATACGGCCTGACGGTTTGAGTTGAGGCCGAGCGGAAAAGGCCAATATAGGTGGCCATTACCGACCGACACACGCGTGTAATCATATCCGCGATGAAGTTGGTCGGAAGCGCAGAGATCCCAGCTACGGATACGATAAGAAGAAGACGACGACGACGTCTCCGGATATATCTGCGCCGTCATCCGCGGTCGACGAGTCTAACGGGTGCTAACAGCACAGCTGATGCTTCGACGATGCTTGTTATGTCTCTGTGAATCCCTCCCTCCTCTCTCTCTCTCTCTCTCTCTCTCTCTCTCTCCATCCATCCATCCATCCATCCATAAATCAATCCATCTATCTATCAATCCATCCATCAGCCCATCCATTAGTCCATCAATTCATCCTTCCGTCCATCAATCCATCCATTCGTACATACATCTATTCATCCATCATGCAACTCTTTCTTTCTGTCGTCGTCTATCTTCTTGCAAGAATGTTTCAACAAACGGTAACATCCCGACTTTATGAACCATCCCGATATATTATTATTATTATTATTATTATTATTATTATTATTATTATTATTATTATTATATAAATAGTATATCAAATGCAATACTAATGTCTTAACATTTGTAAAATTCAACTGCCATCAGAGTTGAGTTTCCGAATTGCACCATTGTGATTTTTCACTTTGATTTATTGTCAATGTTCACTTATATTGATAAAATATGAACGAGAAACTACAGTAGAACTTCGTTATAACGTACTTAGCGGGTCTGTAAAATTTAATACGGTATATCCGTTATATCAGTACGTATGATATAATCAATGCCACCAAATACGTTAGCGCACCACGCGGGACCATACATTGCGGTGCGTTACAAACGAGTATTCGTTATAATCGAGCCCGTTATAACGAAGTTCTACTGTATGCCGCAACTGCTTGTGGTTACCCCGACCTAGTTCCCTTCGTCTGACCTCGTTTTCCTCTACACTCTGTTTAATTGTTTGCTTCTTTCAAGGCAAGACTATAGGACTATTGCATGACTACATGTGGAACAGATAAGAGAATTCGTGAAAAATTAATGGAAGCTTACCTTTACAGCCCGCAAAGGCAACATGTCGTGCTCAGCGCTTGACGGGGAATAGAGCCGTGAGTGACAGAAGAGTGACGAAGCGTAAGGAATGACAAGTCAAGTTGTAATTCAAAGGAGAAGTGGAAAGGTGGGCGGGGGGTTGGGTAATGCTCTGGGATTGATCGGTCGTTTGTGCAACTGCTAACCTAACTATCGGTCGTGGCCCTCTCAGCTTCGAGATCTTCCCGCGTGGCCCCCTCGAGAGGGGACCAGAAGGTGAAGAATGGAGATACGGGGTGGAATGGAAACGGGAGAAGGGGGCATTCGTCCGGAAGAACATCGGGCCATCTCGGGGTAGAAGCGTCGGCCCCGGACGAACGAACGGACAACCGGATTGAGGAGTCGGACAGTGGGCGGACAGTGGGGGGTAGTTCCGTTTATCCGCCGACCGTGCTCACCTCCTCCTCCTCCTCCTCCTCCTCCTCCGTCGTCGTCATCATCATCAACGCCCTTTGTCTTTGCGCGAGCTTTTGAGCTCGGTTTTGCCCACCGATGACTTTACTAAGGGGAGGGAGAGAGAAGGAAGAGGAGGAAGACGAGGAAGAGGAGAAAAGGAGGAGGAATGAGAAGAAGGAGAAGGAGGAGGGTGGGCGGTCAATGTAATTAATCTCGACTCTGCTCCAGCGACTCGTGTCGGCGTCGAGAGTATTTGTGACGCCTCGATGAAACAAGCCGCGTCTGTCCTCTGAAAACGATGACGACGACTACTACTGCTACTATTTAATGATGATGATGATGACGACGACAATGATGTTTAAAACTGTCGGCGACGAAAATCTGCTGTTCTGCGATTTCTGAGGGCTTTATATTCATATACTGTTCCTAATAATCTTCGACTCTGTCGTTTGCACTTTGTCGTTCTAATAATATAAAAAAATCGCGCAAAACTACGGACGATGCAAACAAAGGAGAAAAACCCTCTTCGACGCTATTTCTACCGTATTAGTTACATAGATGCCGCCTTGAATATGTTCGTATACTCAAGTTTACTATTTTTGAGTGACCATTAAAACAAATACAGCTAAAAATATGCATAGTCTAACTGTCATTGGCGTAGCCACGGGGGAGGGAGGGAGGGGGCACGGGCCGGGACCGGTCGTGAGATTCGTCCAAAACCGATGAGTAGGCCTAGTTGGGGAGGGGTAGTATAGTAGGCCTATCGAAACAAGGAGACGGCGCCAGACTTTCAAAGCGCTGGGGACGGAGATCTTTTTTACTCCAATTTTTTTGGGTCCGAAAATGTCGATGTTCCCCTATATTCCGGAACCCTGGCTATGCCACTGATAGCCGTTTAGACCGATCAGCCTAAAAATACCAAATTATCATGCCATGCGTAGGCTATACATCTATGTATGTTAAGTAAGTGTCAGATAAACCCTGCTGAGGCTGAAACTGGTTCACGTATTTTATTTTGACAGCGTACAACATCTTGTGTCACTGGCTTTCATGCATTTAAACCAAGACTAATGCAGTACTTTACATAGAGACATCCCATCGAGTGATACCGCTTAAAGTGTGCATTTGCGTGTGTGTTGTGTGTGTGTGTGTGTGGCGAATCGATTTGCTTATCTACAAAGGAGTTGTTTCATATAGGATGTTATCGGACTAAATGGTCATCTAACTACCGCATGCTGAGTCGCATCTTGTGGTTGGACCCTTTATCTGAAGGTTACACGGGAAAAGGTTTCCCTGCACGAATTTATTCGATTTGACACGCGGTTGACAGGGCTTGACAGAGCTGATCAATTATAGAAGAACAAAAGTCAAATGAGATGCAAATCTCAGATCACAGCGCTTGTGTGTGTGTGTGTGTGTGTGTGTGTGTGTGTGCGCGCGCGCGCGCGCGTGTGTGTGTGTGTCACTAGACATGCACATTACGGCGTATGAACGAAGGGCAACTCAGTATATATAGGTGCAGAAGCAATATAGGCGTCACTGCAAAGACTGTAAATGTACCTTTTTCTTTTATAACAATATCTGGATCCATCTTCTGTATGAATGTGGTATAGTTGATTTGGTAAAAGTTTAGATTGATCTTAGACTCTATCTAGGAATGTTTTAGTTTGTTTATTGAATCAGTGTTTATTCGCCACTTCATTGGGGATTTTGAAATGTTTGGGGGCAGTGGTGGCTCCAATAATATAGTGGCTCCCCAGTTGGGAAGCATCATCCAAATGGTTGGCCCCCATGATTGGCACGCCAAATCACAATAACTCAGGCAAAAAGGATATGGCCCTCAAAACACTTTTGGGGAAAACAAATCCAGTAAATGGGGAATTCCCGGAGAAGGCCTAGAATAAACAGATGGTTTGTATCAATTATCCTCCCAATGCTTTGCGCTAATGCGCTATATTGTACAAAAATCTATCCTCCCATGATGTTGATGCCAAAATGACGGCACTCATTTCGGATGATAGAATTGAAAAATAACTTTTTCCAGAGACGAAAGGCGGTCTCTTTATTGACGATCTTAACGTATAGGCGATCTAAAAAATCCCCATAATGGACGGGGTTTTTATAGAGAAGAGAGAGAGAGAGTTAGAGAGAAGAGTTGCTGTAGTAAATAAATGAGAGACCGTTTGGAGAGAGAAAGATGATGAAACGATAGAGATAGTGCAACGGGCATTTTATCATATACACTTAGCCTGAGATATGTATTCCTTTAATATTACAACGACTGGCTGTAGAGGAAAGAAAGGAATCAACCACTGAGTTTGAGAGAGAAAACAGAGGTGCAGAGCTTGCAAAGACTGGCAGATCTGGATCCAATCTGATCTTAGACTTCTATCGCGCCACTTCATAATATATAGAAGCATCGTCCGATGGCACGCCAAATCACAATAACTCAGAAGGATAAGGGTCAAAACCACAAATCCAATTATTAATTTATTAATATATAAATTGGCAGACGCATTTAAGGAAAAAAAATAAAAATTGAATCTATAGATATCTATAGATATCAACTTCCATAGCGCCACTTGATAATGCGTAGAAGCATCAGCCGATCATGACACACCAAAAGATCTCAAGATCCATGCAAGCCAAATGCTGGATATCAGGCAGACCAGCCTATGCTGGACAAGTCAGGTATACATGCAAGAGCACGAGACGCTATAGTTGAACAGTTTAAATGAAGCCGATGATTATAATTAAGCAGCAAACAGCGACTTTAACTCTTCTTCTTCTTCTTCCTCCTCCTCCTCCTCCTCCTCCTCCTTTTTCTTCTTTTTCTTCTTCTTCTTCTCCATTTGGGTCTCTATACATGGTATGAATGAACGGCTAACACATCTGCTTCTCCCAGGAATTGGGATCAAATCCCAAGGTCCGTCGTTCAAAGGTTCCGGAAATAAAGCTCCGGCTGTCCTTAATTACGTCTATCTTTGTATCTCTGTCTCTGTCTGTCTGTCTGCCTCTCTCTCTCTCTCTTTCTCTCATGATCGCTTATTACAATCGGAATTAATTGCGTAATACCGGTATCTTTTGATCGTTTCCTTTGGGAACTAGCAGTCTTGTTGTATCTATATATTATGCATATTCTAAGCCGAACCCAAACGTCCTAGTCAGAGCTCGAATCTGTGAAGTCGTTTCATTTATGTCTCAAATAGATTAGCACTTTACATCCTTTTAGACCGCTAGTTCGTCTATATGTAATGATACAGTACATATGTGTACGCTGTCGTATAGGATATTATATTTGCTAATTGGTCTTATTTTGGTCGTTATAATAGTGTTCTAGCGCTATTCTTCATTTCTTAATTTTATAATTATCACAAATAAGAAAGAGAATGATCAAAATTAAGACTTCCTATAGGCCTAGTTGCAGCAGAATCGAAGAGATCAAACACGCATTATTTCTCTCAAATCAATATAAATGACTGCGCAATTAAATATAATTTTAAAATTAATTAATAGCAATATTGTATTCAGGTCTAAAAGACAATGGCAAATTAAATATCAGAATATACGCTATATATTGACTTTTTCGTAACTATAGTGCGCCTTGATTGTATTCGTATAAGAGTCACATTAGTTGAACAGTTGTTCGTGCATATATACGGTACCTGGATGGGTGTGTTCTAATCACAGGTTTCCTTTGAAATCGCGAGGCCGCAAATGGTCAGAATTATTTTTGTTCAGTGGTTCATTCACTGAATTCTGTTTCGCACCCTCGCACCCCAGCCACACCCCCTCCCCCTTGCCACCCCCCCGCACCCACTCTCGACTCGGACAAAACGAAGAAACGACACCATTTGTTCTATTAATTACTCTTCCTTCTTCCCTCTCCTATACCCATTACAGTATTCGATTGGCGTTGGTTTGGGGATGGTGCTTCGTTTGCGGCGCACCGACCCCCAGAAAAGGGACCGCGCCCTTTGATCCTTGCCGCCCGGCTCGGGCCATTCAGTCTCCGTTACGATTATAGGGTCTGTCCGTCCCCCCCCCAAGTTGCACAACACCGAGATTGCAATTAACGAGTGAAGTCGTTCGAGTTTTGTTTTTATTCGTTTACGCCAAGCGATATATTCAATCAAAGAACGTCTACTCTAAACGCATGCGATAAGTCAAAGTCCAATAATTGTTTGATCACGTAGCATGGTTTAGCGCTGTTTCGATCATCATCATCATCATCACATAATCATCATCATCATCATCATCATCATCATCATCATCATAATCATCATCATCATCATTATCATCATCATCATCATCATCATCATCATCATCATCATCATCATTATCATCGTTGCTCTCTGCCAACTCATTAGTGCAATCAATAATAGTCAGAAACATTTTCAAGTCTTCTGTCCGATGTTAGTTTTGTTCCTTCTGCAATAATTATTGTCAGTTGCTTTTCTTTCAGATCTTCTCAATGTTGTCTATCCATTTCTTTTCTCGAGCACCTGTTTAATACCGTATGCTGTTGTTGTATGTGTGTGGTCTTTCAGCACCAGATCGGTAATAGACATCTGCAATGTTTGCATGTCATATGAATAGAGCTTAGACTTTGTGGCTAGTCACTGAAGAGCTAATCTGTGAAGGTCTTTTTACAGATTCGTGATAAATTCTGGTACCGGGTAAACAATACACGATTAAGACATTCTCGCTAAAAGTGACATTGATAATTATCTAGTTTTCATTTAAATGTTTCCTGAACAATGTGAACATATGCAAATTAGAACTCAATTTTAACGTAGCCAGTAACAAGCAAACCAAAGAAAGATCTCGAAAACTTCGTTAGGCCTACACAGTTATATATATATATATATATATATATATATATATATATATATATATATATATAATTAGGCCTATTCGTGCGAAATAGACCGATGTCTACGTAACTACGGCGACACGAATTAGAATAATTAATTAATAAATGATGGTCGCATAATGTCCTAAGTAATATGCCCTCGTATATGGCTTCCAATTTTCTCCGTTGGATTAGTCTTGGTATTAACACTCTATCGATGGCAGCTGGTTGGGGCTTCGCAACTGTCAGTCAGTCTGTGTTGTCACTGACATATTCACTGACATATTGAGTTAACTATACGTAGGGACTAATTCAAACTGTGCCATGGCAAGTTATCTGTAAGTAAGTAAGTAAAATCTCGTCAATTTCTCTAGCGCTTTCAGAAGCAGCACCGAAGCAGCTCCTTAGTCTATTCCTAGACGCTTTTTTAGTATGAAGAATCGTTTTGAAGTATTTAACTAATTTTAGTATGAAGAAGCTATAGCCAAAGATGCCATCATGCATAGTCATTTAATCCAAAGAGCCAGTGGTTGGGACGCCACAACTATGGAGGAAGTGATTTTTTGAAGAGAAATGAAATGAAATTATCCGCCATCGGGGCTGTTCAAACCAGGGTTTAACCTAAGCCGTTTCCGGAGGGAAAATTGCCCTCCCTCGAAAATTTCAAATTCCTCCCGGAAATTTTTGGCATACTACATCAACTAACAGCACCCCTAACAGAATTCCCCCGGCTTTGTCAGTTTCCCCCGGCCTTGTCAGTCCTCCCCGGAGTCCAGGAGTCTAGAATACTCTAGATTAAACAGTTTCAAACTCGGTGGTTTCGGTCGATTGAAAATATGCCGACGTGCGATACGATATCATAACGGTAGGGCCTGTAGACGGAAACTGATAGATCGAATGCTTTTAGAGATTCGACCTGATTTAACTAGTCTATCAAAAATCATACGACAAATTTCGTTTTACTTAACCTCGGCACATAGGCCTATAAAAGAGCTACAGAGATTCAACGCTTTGTGCCATGTTGATTCGCAACTTTGTTTCCGCTCTGAGAAGAGACAACTTCATTTCTCCTGCATTAATGAAACGCCGGAAACGTACAGAGAGGCCTGAACTATATACATCGGATCGATCGTTGATATTATAAATATAGAGATGGGAGATTGTCATTGGCCGGAGAACTGCGAGGGGCGTGTCCTTCGGCAATTTACGATCGAGCCGACGATTATTGACTGGCAGTCTGAATCGAGCTAACGGTCCGCCCCCCGCTGACTTCGACCGGCCTATTAACCGGGCCGGCTAAGTCCCGCTAAATGGAGCCCGCGAGACCGGATCAAGCGCTTACCGCGGAACCACGCTTTCCGCCCGCCCGTCCGCTCTTGAGGCTGCGCGCCGTGTGGCGTTACGCTCCGCTCCCTCCCTCCCTCCCTCCGTCGTTCCAGTCCTTCGATCGGAAGGGGATATCGAGTAGGCAGGACTAACCGCGCGATTGGCACACAGCGGTTTCGGATTGACCACTGGAGGACGATAGCTTAGCGGGCGCGGCCGAGTTGGGCGCCTGTTACGTCGTGAATGGAAAAGCCAATTGCAGGAAAGAAGAAGAAGAAGAAGAAGAAGAAGAGGAGGAAGAAGAAGAACTGGAAAAAGACGCCGACAGAAAAGAGGAAAGCGGCGCTTGGAGAGTCATCATCCGAGTCCCACTGAGACGGACATAGTCCGGACGATGCTTAGTTCCTCTAGTATCCGGTTTCACGCCTAGCGGAACGCGAAGCCACAACGGGGAGACGGAGATTTCCGATACATAACTGAAACGGATTTCTTGTGTCAAACCAACAACGAAGAGTTATCGCGAACATTCCAAATATATCGAAATCTCAATTCCAATTAGGGCCTAATCCTTCGTAAAGACATCTGGTTTGTCTAGCGTTTGGCGAAGTGATATGTATTAGCGCTATATAATTTCTGATTATCTCATAGGAATTCCTTGAGTGAGCGTTTTCAACCAGGAGAAACTTTACGATATTTTTGTTCATCGATCGTTTAGAGCGAAACGGAACGTTCTAGAGTTTAGACGACACGTTACAAAAAGTCTCGACGGATTTTACGGACAGAAGAAAAATCGCTGGGAGGGGGGAGGGAGACGGAATAATATTGTCGTCGGATTTTCTCCACTGTTTCTGCGCGTGCACGACGTCGAGATGTTTGGCCTGCAGGACTCGCTCCATTCTCGGAGTTCTTCGATGAAGAACAGTCTCAAGGAAGAGCCGCTCGTATGTCACCTGGGAAGTGTTCGCAACTGGATGCAACCGGCGGTTGTCGAGCAACCTGTCAGGTATTTCTCGTATATATATACCTCGCCGAATCTTCCGTTCTTTCCCGTCGAGATTTTGAAATAACGAAAACAGTTACGGTATTTTGAAGCCCTCTGTTAGTTTCACACAACTATTGACTGCACTTCGTGTTTAGGACATTATTTAACCTTATATGTATACGGACATTATTCGTTTAGTCTATCTAATGTGTAACTATGGTTGGTATAGAGACAATAAAAGTATGGGTCTATTCAACTCATAATTAAAAACTGCAATGTTTGTTGGCAGTTATCTGGAACAGTGATTTATGCTGTCAGAAACACTGCATTTTCACTTGTAAGTGTTCTAGCAGTACTTGCACTGCATGACACCCTAAACAGTTATTATTATTATTATTATTATTATTATTATTATTATTATTATTATTATTATTATTATTATTATTATTATTATTATTATTATTATTATTATTATCATCATCATCATCATTATTATCATTATTATTATCGTCATCATCGTCGTCGTCGTCGTCATTACCAGTATTATTATCGATGGACATTTATATGCGTGAATATGCAATGTACAGTACGTAGCCTACATCGCAATCCTTACGTACTGTCTATAACACTGCAATGGCAATCTAATCATAGACAAATAGCATATGCAGTCCATAACTTTAAGAGAAACTTCGTGCCATCTGTTATATATAGATTGGCGAACAGAACTGCTAGTTTTGGGGTTGTTGATTCAAACCCTCAATTAACGTATATACAGAGGCTTCTCGGGTGTTTCTGGCCACAACGCCCGTGCAGTCGACTCAGCTGTGAACCCCGCTAGCACTTCGGGTGACTATATTTGATCGCTGGAAAGGCTGGCAGCCGGCACCATATTCGGGCGATGCCATGAAGAATCGAAGACGCCAGCACCGTATTTCTCCCGGGAGAGCTTCCAATGTGCAATGCAACCTTTAAGCCTATATACGTAACGACAGGAATCAGAGCCAGCCATCGGCCATTTTATTTCGACCCATATTTTGTTTCTGCAGCTGAATTGGTCCAAAATTTCAGAAGGCCGTCAGCAAAATCATCGAAACTTTTTCTCCTATAGCTCTTAATCGTTCAGCCGAAGTTGTGAAGTAAAATTTGCCTCCCCGGGTCCCCACTCCTCCAGCCCACCCCACCTCACCCCGATGCATCGCGGCACAATGTGGGAAGGGGGGGGGTACATTCGTTCAAAATGTAGCCCGTTGGATAATTCTATGTTGTACGCATTTAAAGCTTTTTATTGAAATTATTTGGGCGGGAAGATGACAGAAGTGGTTGCACGCTGAAGAGGTAAACGCTGAGCGAACGAGTTTCGAGACCCGCAGAAGCCCTAAGGTCGACTCAGCCTTCAGTCGCCAGATGGCGGTGGCAACTGAGTAGCGGATTAATATCCACGGAGTAAACAGGCGCGTTGCATGAGAACACTGGCCCCGTATCATGTATTCTTGCACCAGTCGCCTGGTTGAGGGTCTTGAAACGGAGACCAGCGCCGCCCTAGGAGCTTTGAGACCTTGGGAAAGATTTTACTATTGCAATTTGCAATTATTAATTGTCCATTCTCAAACGGCGTCTGCAGACATGAAGTGTATAGGAGCTAAGACCAAATATATGCCATACAGCCTTCCAAAAAATATTTATGCGACGAACTTTCTTGCGTGTCAATACCAAATACGACTCTATGCAATAAAAGAGGTGTGCCCCCAGATTTTCACATTACTGGAGCCAGTACTGCATGTTCCTGTTATTGCAGAGAATATATATATATATATACATATATATATATAAGCACAGCATATATATAAGCATATATATAAGCATATATATAAGCATATATATATATAAGCATATATATATAATGGAAGGGAAAGCAGCTCGTGCAAATGGATGGAGCGGAAAACGGAGGCGGAGTAATCCTGACAACTGGAAACGATATAAGCCGTGGAAGCATCTGCCGAATAACTGATCCAGAAGAACGCACACGTGTTTGCGTCCATGACATGTACACTCGTATATAAACGACTCGTATATACTGTGTATATACGTATCTGTCTGAGTTCATATGTACCTGTGTGATTTATACATATAAGCATACGTACGCAAATAAAAATATATTGTAATATATATTATATACTAATATATATATATATATATATATGTATATATATATAATGACCAGTCATTTCATGCAGTGACTAACCTGTCCAATGATTTATTTCACACTTTGACAGACCGCTGTAGTCGCTAATACAATCTTATTAGACTGTTAAAATGTTACATTGATTTTAATATTTTTGTTTTGTCTTAATGCATGAAATGACTGACCCTATTGGTCATTTGTCCGGTACACGCAATGACTGAAACTTTTAGTCATCTCGTGTAATAACTAATTACACGTTTTGACTGTAACATATATATTATATATATATAACGTTTGACTGTAATATATATATATATATATATATATATATATATATATATATATATATATATATATAGTGTATCGCATGCATGTACGTGCTGCACTTGTATACTGAATCGAATGATGTGTAAAGCGCCATGCAGTGGATGCAATTTGTAGAGTGGCGCTACATAACCTGTACCTGTGCCTGTGTGTGGTCTCTTTGTTCAGCATGTGCCTCGGAAGAGCTCATTTCGAGAAGCAGCCGCCGAGCAACCTTCGAAAGAGCAACTTCTTCCACTTCGTCCTCGCCCTCTACGACCGCCACGGACAACCGGTCGAGGTGGAAAGGACGGCGTTCATAGACTTCGTCGAGAAGGACAGAGTAAGGGGTCGCCCGGTGCAGTCATTACGTCATCATTCCATCAATTATTATATATAGCACATATTCTGTAGGGTACAGCAGCGTTAAACTGCGAGGGTAATCCGCCTGCGTGGAAAAACTTATGGGGTGCACTGCGCCCTCTGGAAGGTAAAGGCTAAGGCTGCAGTTCACCCCCTTGTATGCTTCGGATTCATAAGGAGGAGCAGATAACAACATCAGAACCGTAGGTATAGGAGCAAGGGAGCAAGCTGTCCCGGGCGCCGTTCTGGTGGGGGGGGGCGCCAGAAACGATTGTTGATTTTATTAACGACGGGAGTTTTAATAAGTTAAACGCTGGTCGTTCTATATATAGGTAGGCCTATTGCCGGTACATGACAAGCAAAAAGACGTCATCACCCGCTTTCTGCGCTACTTTACTCCTCCAACACGTCGTATAAATAGCCTGATAAGCAAAAAGTTAATCACCGGTTTTTCAGTTTTTAGACTGTTAGGGAAGAAAAATTGATATCCATGCCCAGGACACCGAATAATTAATCTAGCTCTGAACTCAAATCTCAATTTACCAAATGGCCAACAAAATGCACCCCTGCTAAAAATTCGTTCCGACGGCCCTGAACCTTTGTGTTTCTTGATTCATACATTCGTAAAGGTTCGTGTGCATGTTTGTGTGTGTCACTGTCTTTGTTTTTGCCCTTTTTTGCTTTGCAAATGACTTCTGCGCTGTTGATGTTTATGCAAATAAGACGTAGGCCCTAATCCTTGAGCTATATATACGAAGCATTTCATTTCGCACGCCGCCTCAATGCAATAGCGCTATATAGGACATGCAGAACATACGCATATATAGAGAACAAGGCTATAATCTCTTAATATTCCATTCTCTGTGCCCTCCGCCCCCTCTCTCTCTCTCTTTCCCTCCTCTTTCTTTCCCTGCGTACCTTTGTCTGGATGTGTGCCTGTATACGCTTAATGGCGGATCAGTGAGATGCTGGATGGCGATGCGAACGCTGAATTGGAGCTGATGTCCGTGCTCAGCAGCCTCTTCTCTTCTTCAAATATTAATGGTCATTCAGTCGCATAAGACAGGATTTCAGCCGCTATCCAACTCTACTCCCCCGCCGTCACCTGTTTCGTCTTTTTTCCTGCTTACACCTCCGCGTTCTTTTCTCTATTTCATACGAACGTATTGAAAAATGGAAATAGAAAATGGCTACTGAATAAATAGAAGTGTATATATATATGAATATATATATATATATATATATATATATATATATATATATCTATAATATATATATATATAGTATGTAGGCCAATGTATATGTGCATGTATGCTCTAATGACTTAAATATATGCTCTGGTTATGTATATATAGGCATAATGCATAGGGCCTATTGTAGGAATAGAGGTATACATTGCAGGCAGTGAAATATTATATAAGTCTTTCCATGCTAATTATCGTTAAATTCTAGGCTGATGCCAACTTAAATATCATTTAACTTATAGGTTTTATGAATTCAGTCGTCATGACAAATATATAATCTTGAGATACAGATTCTGCGGTCTTCTTAAACACCAGAAACATCTCCTTATAGACTTATAGCCTCCTCAACTCGACCGCATACAGTATTCAGTTGAAATTAACTCGATTTTCAGGAAAACGACGGACAGAAAACGAACAACGGAATCCACTACCGGCTTCAGTTACTATTCTCCAACGGTAAAGATACAAACATTCAATCTTCTATATGTAATATGTTTCCATGGCAACATATTTATACCACTCATCTGCTCGGATATCCAACCGTAACACCCAAAAGCGTGTGAATGTATATATAAGGGCTTCCTCTTGTTATTTTATGGTTTATATTGTGTATATATATGCATTAGGGGTTTGCATCAATTGTTATTTTATTGTTAAGACGAAATTAACATATAATAATTACAGTATATATAATAGGTGCATTAGGCATTGATTCTAAAGGGTTTGCATCAATTGTACGTTAGACTAATAGATTCCCAACGAAGCAGGTAAATTTTTATTATTGTATAAGACATAATATATAAATACGGTAAACCATTATAATTCAAGGTTATCGTATGTCAGTATATAATCGTAAAGGTGCTAGATAAATGCTAACATTAATTGATTCTAAATTTCTTGGTTTAGGTGTGGTGTACTCAAAACGCGAACCAGGTGTTAGTTCACCAGAGCAAGGGAAAACGTTAGACTAATAGATTCCGCAACGAAGCAGGTTACATTAAATTTTTTTATTATGGAAAACTTGATTTGCAAATTGTTTTAAATTAGATACATACAATATACAAAATATAACAAAGCAAAATAGTTTACACAGAAAGCAAAAGCAGGGTTATAATATATAATGCAAAATACGGTAAGGGAGTTCTAAACCAGAATAGAAAGGTTATCTAATATTGCTCCTTACTTAAGTTTTGCCATATACAGAATACTTGTTTCTTTGAGTATGGGTAATTATCCAATGTATATTTCTATGGGACCTCAGGCTTATTTATTATTGATTATTAATGCATGCCACAATGACTTAAATAATTATTAATCGTAACGTTATGATTATATAACCTGGTGTAACGTTATAGGTTACTGTATAACATTTATAAATTCATCGTAATGTTACACATTTTTATACTGTGTATCAATACTTAAATAATTATATGCTATGATTATATATGTGTATATATACTGTATATATAATTATATATATATATATATATATATATATATATATATATATATATATATATATATATATATGCTATATATATATATATATATATATGCAGTAAACTATAGAAGTAGTCTTTCCCATATTAATGCTAAATGCTATAAGCTGGTGTCAACTTAAATACCCTGTAAGCTTGTAGATTTTATCAATTCAGTCATCATGACAACTTGCTCAGCAGCCGCACACAGCTTCCAAAGCTCTCGAAGCTTTAGAAGGCAGCTCTCGAAGGCAGTCTCCCATTGCTGTCACGTGTCCAAACCACTGTAGTCTTCTCTTTCGGATTTTGTCTATTGCTGTGTCCGTCATATTCGTTCCTTATCTTATCTCTTCTTGTAGACCCTAATTCCTAACATTCTTCTTAGGCATGCCATTTCAAAAGTAAGTATGCTTCTTTCATAGTCTTTCTTCATCCTTCAGCAGTTGTAATAATATAGTAAGAGCACCGTATTCTGTTGTCTCATAAGTACCGGGTATGTCTTCGTGGTAGAGACGTTAGGACCACTTACGTATCAGCTAGTCCTATCTATCTATCTATCTCGTTTTTGATAGTGGGTATATCAATCAGCATGGACACTGTGGCGAGCATGAAAGTCGTCAAAAGACGCCGGCGAAAGATTTCCAAGCGGGTGGGGTGGGGGTGGGAGGAGAATCGTTAACGGCGAGGGTAAACGCTTTGATCTTCCCTTTCCCAATACTATTTAGCAACGCTTGTTTACGTAGCGCCTGTTGAGGAATCTTTCATTGGGAAATAATCTACATCTTTTGCCGCTTGAAGTCAGTTCTTACTCTCTATATATCGACGACCGTGTCTAATGACGACGCGGGATGACGACGGGTGATGGAGTGATGACACGCACCAGGTGACCCCGGCGGTTATCTTTTGCCGCAAATTAACGGACGAGCCTCATTGTTATCTTATCTGCTTCCTATTTGCTTTGCACTGACCGTGTTATATATATACATATACATATATATATAATGTATATATAAAAGATATATATATATATAAGAGAATGAGTGAGAGATATAGATAGATAGATAGATAGATAGATATAGATAGATAGATAGATAGAGAGAGAGAGAGAGAGAGAGAGAGAGAGAGAGAGAGAGAGAGAGAGAGAGAGAGAAAGAGAGAGGTTCACCCCGTCTGTGGTTCTATGATTTTGAGCACGGATTGAAAGAATTGAAGAAATACAAAACTCCAAATCTTTGGGATATAACCGAAAGATTATCCGTCATTGCTTGGGGCGCATGGCTCTTCAGCTGAAGCCCCTGCAGTCTAGAAAAGGGGTGAATTTATGACGAGGGAATTTAAATTTTTAACCGCGGTTAATTTAGTGGCAAAGACGACGACGGAGTGTCGCTGGATGCGGAGGATAATCGTACTCCGGATTAGACGGAAAGAACGGTGGACTCTGTCGCTGAATTAAAAGTGCATTAGCTGAATGGGGGTGGGGTGGGGGTCGGCTGAATGTCGGGGATGAGCGTCGAGTATAGGGCCTGGGCCGGCCGGCTGGGTCGTCCTATTATGCATGCGATCGCTACGGAATAAGACACCGTATAGACAACGCATTTGGCCACATGGTCTCGCTGCCCCGACCATCTGCTGATCCCCCACCCCGCACCGTGCGGGGGAGGAGGTGTCCCGTCCCCCGGGTTTTTTCCCTCGTCAACCATCGCCCCTTCATTAGGTCTCATCTTCTTTCTCCGGCATTTCCACTGAGCGTTAATTCTATGCTTTTAAACGCAGCAACGTAGGCCTAATGTTTCGTGTGAACTGTAAGGGCCTACAATCCCCTACATATCAGACATCATGAGATTTAATGAATTTATGGAATTTATCAGCACCAGCACGACTACATGCTTGATCGTTTGATTCGTTACGTATTAGATTTACTGACTATCTTAATTTCATGTGTTAAAATGGTCTATACATGTTTCCACGTTATCAATTAATTCATCATTTGTTGAATTAAAGTTTATTATGACGGGGATCAAGGTATAGGTCTCCTCAGCATCACTACTATTATACAGTGACAATGTAAGATAAATAAAATAAATGCGTATGTAAATATTAAAAGCTCAAATTAGCCACGGGCGATTATTTGCAATATATGTGCATAGGGCTTATAGGTCTTGTTTTTTCTAACCTATAGGCCTATAGGCCTTCGCACTGTAGGTCGATGTGTCTGCGTGTGTAAGAGACCGTGTTGCGTTAACGGAAATATTTGAATGTCAAGCGATAGAAGTGGCAGACGCAATTAGTACAGCGACACCTGTTTCCCTCGGTTCCCATGCATGGCATGCATAGACTGTCACGTCTCTCTCTCTCGTTCCATCCCACCCCCACTTCCCTCTCCCGCCCGAACACAGGAAGGCAGTTGATTTGATTACTGGGCAAATCATCAACAAAGCGAAATGCATGGAAAAGCAAAGGTGGCGGCGACAAAAACGCATGGAGTAGAGTAGTTATTAGACGCTAAATCGTCCAAACGGATGATTTTAGAGCGTAGTTACTGTAGTTGTCGCCAGTTAGCTTCGGCTTTGAACCGGACACCAGAGCTACAAAATCCCTGTTATTTAATCCTAGGCCTTGGGGGGGAATTGAGGTTTTGTGTAAGTGCTGGGATTTTTTCTCTTTTTTTGGGGGGGTGGGAATTTTGAGGTTTTTTGGGGGAGGAATCTCCCTCCTGGCGTTAAGAATCACTGGGTGCAACCCGTATTCCAGAATAGGGGCCTTCAAAATGCCTACCTATATATCACCGTTTCCAGATCCGACTAAGGGATTGGGGCGGGGTGGGTGGGGGGGGGGGGTCGTGAAATGCTTAGGCCTACACAGAACATCGATCGATTTGTCTCATTCATCGAATTACCTTTAATCATTTGTATATTCTGCAGGTGATTGTTTACGAAGGTCAAGACAAAAATCCTGAGATGTGTCGTGTTCTGTTGACGCACGAAATCATGTGCAGGTAATTCACAGGTCATCTTACTTATTTACTACAGTATGACCTCATGCTGTTTCCATGTGTAATGAATCAGCCAAAGATGAAAGAGTTTCAGTGATGTTCGGTTTTCGTTCGACATTTGTGGCCATACGCACCCACGGTACTCCGGCACTTGAAAACATGTTTTACTGTTAACACAAGACCATGGAGGGCGCCACAAGCCAAATATTGGGTGGACCAACATGGCCTGTTTGAAATTGGACAATGCAAGGACTAGTGCTACAGTAGGCTATAGATATGCAAAAATTTAGAAGAGTGATGAAACGAATTAAAACCACATATTCTTGTGTCCCCATCTTTGCTGTGTCAAACCGTACTAGAATTGTCAATATATTCTGTCTCAATTTTTTTCTAGAGCTTTCGAAATGCCACGAAAAATAATGAGCCATTTGGAATGACACTATACAAAGTCTTTCAGAAATCTATTCTCTGTCAAATGTCTAAAAAATCAATCGAGAGATAAAATGGCGCTTAAGAGAGCTGGTTTCTTGAAACTTTCTTCTATTACAGGTCTTATAGACCACAAAAATATTATAAAATTGATACCCTGTTTGAAATTGGACAAAGCAAGGACTAGTGCAACAGTAGGCCATAGATATGCAAAAATTTAGAAGAGTGATGAAACGTATTAAAACACGACGTACAAAGGCAGTAACGAACGTGGCATCGAAAACAGAGGTTGAGCATTGAATTTTAATGTAAGCTATCCAATAAGTACCAAATTATCGTCGATGGCTAAACATTATGTTTCAGATTAAGACGGTTTCTACTTTCCCCGGCACACTTTCCACTCAATTTAGGGGTCATTAACGGTGATCGTACAGAATTATTTGTTCCACTACAGTGCCCTCGTCCACACCCCGAAGTCCGCATTAATTCCTGGGCGCTGTCCTTGCAAGGCTCGAGCGAACCCCTTCCATTTATTTTCAGAACGTAGATGGGGTGCGTGCCCGCAATCACTGAGTTTATGCAACGAGGTGATTCCAGCCTGCCTAAAAGCAATGCATAAAATCATTGCTTTGTTGTATTAATTACATTAAATTGCTTGCGAAATTTAATTAGGTCTAAATGACGAAATATTCTCTGTAAATACACACACACACACAAACACACACGCACAAACACATATGCAGGCTATATATGTAGATATGCACGCCAGTATGGATTTAGATCAATTTCTTTGTACAAAGCTCCGCTGTAAAGTGCGCAAAATGACTCTTCTATTTGGCATTTGTTCACTTTTGTCAATTAATTTGACAAAATGCTGTGAAATTATCGGTCGCCTGAGCCCCTTCCAGCATCGAATATATCTTACTTATTTTCGAGCTTATTCATTTGCAGTCGGTGCTGCGACAAGAAAAGCTGCGGAAACAGAAACGAAACACCTTCAGATCCTGTCATCATCGACAGGTATTTGCTTACACAGATATCTCCTTAATTCTTGCGTGTATTGTAACGAGAGAGAGGGGAAGGGGAGAGGGGGGAGAGAGAGACAGACAGACAGGCAGTGATGGAGACGGATGGTCAGAAACACTAATACATATTTCAATTTTTCCTTCATAATTCATTGATGAACAAACTGGTTGATTCGCTATTATTTATCAGAAAAATGGCGCATGTGTAATAATATATATGGAGTACTCAAACTGCACTTGCATTCATATTTCATGAACATTGATGGCGAAGACTTGGAGTTGAACTCTTTCTGTCTGCTTTACTTGTCTCATGTCGCTTTATCATAGTGCTATAGTGTTCATTCCCCACATGTACACTGCATGTAATGTCGCAGCATATTTAACTCGAATCATGATCTTGATAAAGACGATGACGATGATGAAACGGATGATCCTGGAAATAGGCTGATATACGCAAAGACGTAAAGATATGTTTCTGCTACATAGAACTATAATTAGTCAATTACAGAGGCATTGTTAATTGCCTCGGTGTTAGAATTTTCCAAAAATCAATAGACTACTGTTACTATTACTGCTGTTGCTGCTAGCCTGCTACTACTACTACTACTACTACTACTACTACTACTACTACTACTACTACTACTACTACTACTACTACTACTACTACTACTACAATAATAATAATATTATTATTATTATTATTATTATTATTATTATTATTATTATTATTATTATTATTATTATTATTATTATTATCATCATCATTATTATTAATATTATCATTTTATTATTTTATTATCATGTCCTATAGACCTCAATTGGGAGATCTTAGATCCTTATCCTTATGGGTTAAGCTACACATTCGATCAGAAAATTGAGCATTATCATTATGGTCATGTTTAGATGCAAGATACCAGTTTTGGAAAGCCATGTGTGGTATTCTTTATATTTCGATTTATAAATCGCTTATCCGGATAAAACAAACTAAATTCAAATCGAATGAATCTTATTCGCGTTCTTATCTTTGAGACAATTTTTGCTGGAATTTTCTGTTAATTCAGAAATCTGACTTTTATTCGTGCTCGCAGACAATGACAAAGACACAGACAGACAGACAGACAGACAGACACAGACACATGGGCTGACAGAGGCAGAAACAAAGGACAGACTGGAGTAGGTTTTGCAAGAGACAAGAAGTGAAGAAGACATCCACAGCCGAACACAAAGGCAGGATAGATTTATCCTTTTGGATTAACCCGATCCAGTGTGGCCGTCGCGCGGTGCAGCGCAGCGTCATAGCGGATCCGACAGGGCCTAGTGCGCATGCGCGCGGCGTGGCGGAACGAGTTGAAAGGAGGAGGAGAAGGAGGAGGAGGAGGAAGCATCGAACTGGAATTTAGCAGGAAGATCACGGTTCGAAACGAGACCCGTGGGACTCCATGGCCCAACCACTTATAGTATGAAGCGATTCCTCCCATGAATCATCCGGCCGCAGAATTACTCGATAATGCCGCCGGAGGGCGCCCTGGGAACGCCACGCCCGACCCCCGTCGAGTCCCCCCAGAAACGCCGTATCTGCTCTGCCGGACAAGAGCGCGCCGGAGTCCGATATGCCAACGCCGCCGCCGCCGCCGAAGTCAACACCGGAGGAGACAACACGAAGAACCGCAAACGACCCCCGTATACACACGAATCCAGCCATTGTCTTATTATCAGAGCTGCTATCTAGGAGGAGGAGGAGGAGGAGGAGGAGGAAGAGGGTAAGAGGGAGGAGGAGGAGGAGGAAACGAATAAAGAGAGTAGGAGGAAGATTAAGAAGAAGAGGAGGAAGAAGAAGAAGGAAAGGAGGAAAAAGGAAGGAAAGAAGAGTAAGAAGAGGAGGAGGAGGATGAAGAAGAAAAGAAGAAAGAAGCAAGGAAGAAGGAAGAAGAACTGCCTATTTCAAGCGGAGCACTGAGGATGGCGATGACGACTGTATATCTAGTGCACCATTTGTCAATATACAGTGTACAATGTGGTCCTATAGAGATAGATCATTCCGCGCCATTTTTATTTTGGCTATATAGCTTTGTCAACTTTTGACCAGTGTTGATAAACTGGGTATAGGAATATATATATATATATATATATATATATATATATATATATATATATATATATAGTGTATAATATATAATATAATATAGTCTTAGCTGAAAGAACACCCAACTCACCTTCGTTCGGGTTGTTTCGCAACTTCTTTTATTTGTACAGCTATACTGTATGTCGCGATACGAAGCATATCGTAATAAATATTCGTTAGCATGGCAATATAGGCTTACATTTGAGCGGACGGCAGGAAGCATCTCCTGCATCAGCAGATTCAGTACGTCACGTGAACACCTGTCCGTTTTGTCACTGAAGAAGATATAGAGTCAACTTCTGCCGACGATAAATTGTGCAACAACAATAAGTGCATTCATCAGCAGCAGACTCGACTACTGCAACAGCATCTTTTATGGCATCAGTGACCATCTGATACAGAAACTTCAACTCGTCCAGAATGCAGCTGCACGCTTGGTGTTCCAGAGAGGGAAGTTCGATCATATCACACCAATACTACGGAGCTCCACTGGCTCCCGGTCGGTCAACGCGTGACTTTTAAACTCGGGACCATCCTGTTCAAGGCCCAACACAGCTCTGCTCCGTCATATCTAACTGATATGTTCTGCTCGACGGCTAAGTTGCCTGGTCGGTCGCATCTGCGCTCCGCCTTGACCAGCACACTTGCAGTGCCTCGTACTCGGACAGGCTTTGGTGACCGCAACCTGGCCGTTGCTGGCCCGGTTGTTTGGAACAGTCTGCCAGCAACATTGCGTTCCTCTGACTCAACCATGACGCTGTTATCTTTTAGGAAACAACTGAAGACATTCTTGTTTGATTGATCTGGTTCGCAACTGACATGAGTGCATTTGCTGTTTTGCGATAATTTGCGATAATTTGCGGCTATAGAAATGTTCGTAGTAATAGTAATAATAATAATAATAATAATAATAATAATAATAATAATAATAATAATAATAATAATAATAACTGACATGATCGCTTGAAACCAGTTAAGCAGTCAACTCCTGAGCACGGCGCCTCTTCATGCATTTCAAATGCTGATCATCGTGTATAATTAATTCTTCGCCGCGTAAGATTCTTCATACAGTGCCACCACCATGCAGTTGAACTTTACATTGTTACCTAATTTATGCTCCGACTGTAGTCAAGAAACGTAAGTTACAGAGTAGATAACTGCTTTGATCGCTTGAAACCAGCGCAGACGTCCAACGTTCAGTATGTCTTCTGCATTTCAAATGGTGATCACTGTATAATCCATTCTTCGCCTAAGATTGATCATCAGTCACCATCTTCAGTTGGGCCGGATATTATTGAATTTATGTCGACTGTAGATGATGAAATGTAACATTACAGAGATGATTTCCTTGTCATCCAACGTTCAGTGTTGTACTAAAAACAATGGTCATTCTTTCCGAACTGGGCTGCATGATCATCAGTCTCATCTTCATTGAGCCGGATATCAAGGTGAACGACGTCCTCTGTGATGATGTAATATATATATATATATATATATATATATATATATATATATATATATATATGCTTATTTAGAATATATATTATATATATATATATATTTGGGCGTTAATAATATTTATCGTATGGCGCGAAGAGTATCATTGTGCTATGGGCTTCCGGTCTTCGGGGGCCGGAAATGGTCGGAGGAGGAGGAGGAAGAGGATCGTGATGCGGCATCTGGTGACGACGCTCTAAACTAGAGCGCGTTGCGATAATCGAGTGACGACGCACTCGCGTCAATCCAATCAAAACAATTTCCCGCATTCGAAACGACAAAACGACATGCGACATCAACACACTCCGGCATCCCCCTCCTTCCCCCTTCTCCCGCGTCACCCCAGCCTCTGAAACTCGGACATTCACCAGGCTCAATGCTCATTCATGCATAAGTTGGTAGGTGCATGCATGTATGCATGTATGTATATGTGTATGTATATATGTATGTACAGTAAATGTGTATGTATATGATTGATATTGCGTCGTATGTGGACATGTGTGTTTCCGTGTATGTATGTATGTATGTATGTATGTATGTATGTATGTTTGTATGTTTGTATGTTTGTATGTACAGTATGCTTGATATTGCGTCGTGTGTGTGTGTGTGTGTGCGTGTCTGTGTGCGGTTCTGCATGTATAGCAGGTGAGTTCCATAATTATGGACGCCGGGCATAGCATAGCATAGCATTTAGCAGGCCTCTTGCAGATTCAATTTGACGACATAGGATCTCAGTAAATCTTCATTTAGCTCCTGCAGTTCGCCCCGCCTTTCACCCAGTCCGCTTTCATTAGATTCGATCTTCGACATGCGCCTGAAGAACGCTTCTTCTTCTTCTTCTTTTTCTCCTCCTCCTCTTCCTTCTCCTTCTCCTTCTCCTCCTCCGTCTCTTCCTCATCCTCCCCTTATTCTTCTTCCTCTTCCTCCTCTTCTTCCTCTTCTTAACAGTGCTCGCTTCAATTCAAATCCAACAGCATGTTGCATGCATGTTGCATGTTGTATTAAGCATAATGTTCAACTCTGTCTGTCTGTCTCTTTATATATGTCTGTCCTCTCTCTCTCTCTCTCTCTCTCTCTCTCTCTCTCTCTCTCTCTCTCAAACCATATGATGACGTCGATCACTATAGGTCTATCGTTGGACGTAAATGTCTGTCTGTCTGTCAGGCGTTCTTCGTACAAATAGCCTACCGTCTTAGAAGCAGGCTCCTGAGTAGAGATCAAATAATTATCGTTATTTTTTATGTAACTGTTTTTTCGACCTTCTTCTGCTTTTCCCTTTCCTTTGCATTAGCGACGTCGGCATATCACCTCGATTTTCTTTCTGCAATTTGGCGAATTCTTTGAGCTTTTCTTTTGACATATAGGCCTCAACGTCTACATTAATTTTATAAGTTTTCAAAAATATTTGTTGTCCCTGTTTATAGTCATCTGTTAAAGCGCGAATTCTCGAATTGATTCCGACTTATAGTATTGACTTTCAATGATTTCTCATAACCAAACGCAGACCCACTGACAGAATGAGAAGCAGATGCGTGACTGAGGAATATTTGAGCGGTAAGACCGCCCCCAAATTATATTGTGAAAAAATATACAACCAAAAATGAAAGCCATAGGCTTACTCGATTCATTGTGATAACCTATCTTAGTTTATGATACCCACGTGACTTTCTGGCAGTTTGCGCAATAGCAGCGCTAGAAGAATTCGAAAAAATGAAATTTGCTAACTGCGATACCTTAAATTCATAGTTTGCAGCAATCAGACACTCTGAAAACCTAACTTTAAATTTACGTATTTCGCGCTATTAGGCTAATTACCCATTGAGATAAACAAGAAGTTTCCTATACATTGACTTCCTTTCTCTTTCAATTCTCGCTCGGTTTTGTTCTTCCCCCTCTGACCTGCCGACCTGTCACGTGTACTCACAGCTTCCAAATTCGATAAAGTCGACCGCTACACGACATAAATTCGACGGCGCAGTTAAACACGGTCTCGGCCGCGGCGGTCAGTCCATCGCGGTCGACCGCAGTGGACGACGGTGACCGGGTGGATGACAGAGGGGCCGCAGGAGGAGGACGGGACTGGTCCGACTCCTCCGCCGTTATAATACTGCCTTTGTTCCCGGACGGAAAGGACGACGACGCAGTCCCGTTCGTGGTCTCAACGTCGTCGTCGTCGATAATTGCGCTGTAATCTGACCCCGGTCACGTGTCAACAAACAGGGGTCACAGCGGCGGCGGAGCGAAGTCAGAGTCCCAGTCATCAATAATGACTGCAGTCGATGGCTGGTGGAGAGGGAGCTGCTGGGGAGGAGGAGGAGGAGGAGGAAGAAGATGAAATAGACAGCGGGCGTTTAAACTTTAACCCTTCGATCATCACCGGAGGAGCGTCCGGATGGCATGACTGGGAGCGGTTACTCCGGGGTGGAAACGACGACTGCGGAAGCGAAGTCATAAAATATGACGTCAAGACAAGGAGACAGACAGAGACAGAGACAGAGACAGACAGGGAAGAGGAAATGAAGTGGATGAATTCACGATGACAACTTTCTGACACGCGGTTTGCGATTTCGATATCGACCATCGATTCATCGACCATCGATTCATCGACCATCGATTCATCGACCATCGATTCATCGATCATCGATTCATCGACCATCGATTCATCATTCATAAAGTAGAAGAAACACTTGCGAAGACCTTTTTTGCTCGTCGGCACTATATGAAGAGAGAGTTGAGGGGCGCCGAAAACGATGTGAGAACCTTTTTGCCTTGTCAGTTGTTAGGGGCGCAAACGTACACTTTGTCTCCGGGCGCCGAATACCCTAGATCCGCCTCTGGATATCTGACGACATTCAGACAAATAGATTGTTAGTCTGTTATACAAACGGATGATAGTGGCAATGAAGATGGTGGTGATGAAGATGATGATGATGATGATGTTGATGATGATGATGATGATGATGGTGATGATGATGATGATGATTGCTCTGCCCTAAGGCATGTCCCAAGTGGTTTTTCGTCACCCGGAGGTGTTGGCTGTGGTAAGATTTTAACATTCTACCGTCCAGTTGCATCAACTGTAACGCGACTTCGTTCGAAATGTTGAGGTCACTCAGAGGCGACCAACTTAGAACCTGTCCTACAACCATCAGTCGTCGCCGGCAAGCACTTTTTGGTCACGTGGGGGCACGCCTAAACACTCACAGTCCAGCTTACGGCGCTCTTACGGCATCCATCAACCGTAGATCAGAAGGGAATCCACCTCCAGGGTGGAAAATACCTATACTAGTCGACCTAGCCGCACCTGGGTGCAACAGATAGGCTTAAACTAGAAATGATGTGTGAAACCTTTTTTGCTCGTCCAGGATTAAAAAGGTGGAGACGACGATAACGTTTTTTTTGCTCGTCAGCCCAAGATCAAAGATGCCCCGGCTAAAAGTCAGTAGATCAACGCACCTGGGTGCAACAGATGGGCAACGGTGCACTTTTTAAAATTGCAAAAAATGGGAGGAAGCCCAAGATAGCGGCCATAGTAGATCAACGCTCCGGAGCCTCGTTGTCTAAGCGAAGATAACTAACTAACTAACTAACTGACTAACTATCTTTCCTTTACAGTGCACCGTATACATGTAGTAGTATTCAAACGATGTCTTTATGATGTTCACAAAATCCAGGAATTATGTGAATTTACGTCCATTAGACCAGACTCTGCATGCAGACCAACGAACCGACATTGTTTTTTTTCATTCAGTTTTTTTAGTTTTTTTACGTCCCCACAAATGAAACAAAACAAGTGTTTCAGCAGAAGTAGGCAACACCTGACGTTGCACGTGGCATGTGTGTGATTGGCTAAAACACTGAAACATTGAAACAAAGTTCAACATGTCGAACTTTGTTTCAGGGTCCTGAAACTTTTGTTTCAATTTTATTTCAGTTTTATTTCACATGTGGGGACGGTTGAAACTGAAACAAAACATTTTGTTTTGTTTCAGCCGAAAACAAAAGATTTTGAATGACTTGTTTTTCGTTTTATTTTTTCAAATGTTTTGACAGTGTGTGTGTGAATTTGGGGGTTAACCCCTTAGTTGGAAAACAAAATATTTTGAATGAATGCATTTTTAAATGTTTGACGGTTTAAGAGGCGATGACCTTTTTGCTTGTTTTGAAAAAATAGAGGAGATAAACTTTTTGCTTGTTTGTCAAGATTTTTTCAAAGTTGGTCACAGTCAAAACCGAAAACCAACCCCCCTTCCGCAAATCCTGGCCACGCCAGTGTGTGTGTGCGCGCGTGGTCTATTTTGCATTCTTTGTTTAAGTTTCGTCTGATTAAACGAAACGGCAATTTGAACTTATTCGAGTGAAATTTTCAGAGGAATTCTTTTGAGATTTCGTTGAATTTGTCCGAAATGACATCGAATCGATCCGACTGTTACTGATTTACTTCGTCCCTGTGAACCGACATCCGAAACGTCTTCGTTTTATCAACGACACATAAGACAGCCCCTGCTCAGAAGAGACGCAAAAGGGGGGCGTATAGAAACAGATCGTATAATAGGTTTTGGGAATTATGTAGCGCCGGGCTCCCTGCGATCGCCCGATTCCTACCCACACGGGGCGCCTCGCTTTGCATATCTCACACCGCCGCACGCACGTCCAACCCAGCGAACTGCATCAATTGAACGGGTCAACGAGGCGCTGACCGTTCGAAGCTGACCCCTTGACCGCCCGTCCGGCCGACCGCCGGTCGTTCGTCGTCTCCTGCAGCCGCCCCCGGAATAATGCCATCAACTCGGTCCTGCCCGGGGGACCGCGGAGACCCCGGACCCGGACGGCCCCCGTTCGGTTCGATCGAGCGGGCGGGGACGGGGCGAGACCGGGGCGGCGGGTGCGGATAAATGATTCGGTCCTCGGGGAGGGGTCGGTCGCCCACGACAGCTTATCGACGGTCGCGTTTATCCGTCACGACTTTTGAGGACCTTTTCTCCCCGTCGTGGTCCCACCGGTAATCACCATCATCTTCTTCTTCATTCCGTCCGTCCTACGGTGTTACTACTAGGCCCCCTACTACTATACTACATACGGCCGTGTATACGGCGTCGATAACGGTTTCTCCGTGCGCGGCGGCGACGTCGCATAAGTCACAATATTGTTATCTGCACGGTGACGGCGGCCGCATATCGTCCAATCGCTTCATATACATGCAGTATACGCGCATTCGATCGGCGATGATCTTATTGGCACAGAGCAGCTGCTGAAACCGCGCGAGAGATCGGGGTGGGTGGGTGGGTGGGTAATGGCACGAATCATACACCGGAAAAATAACTTACCCACTTATGGAAAATTTGTCCGGAAGGGAGAGATGACGCCGAGCAACAGATGGCTTTGCATTTGGTTAACTAAGTAGTAGAGTTTGTCGTCTTTCGGATGCGAATATTTGAGCCTATGGCCGTCATTTGAAATTGAAGACGATACAGATAGGATAACGCATGTCGTGTAGGCCTAATCGATACGATCGACTTAACTTCGAATCGTTCAATACGCGACATTGTCCTATAATTGGCATTCCTGTTGCGATCAATTCGTTGAAGTGTTGTGAAGGTCATAACTCATAAAACAATTTTTAGTTCTGATTAGATCACAAAAATGAAGATTTTTGTCGATGCTTTCCTTGGTTCAATTTGGTCTCGTCGTTTTCTACAGAACTCTCTGCGTTTGGTGATAATTAATTATAATTAATTTATCTAAGGTCTGGTAAAATAATGGCACGATTCTCAACCTTATTCATGGTATTATTACAATTTTAAGAAATATAATAGATTAAAAAGTATGCACAAGATCGGGATTTTTTGTAATCTGGATGGTATCTGATGGCCAGCCCAGTGGGGGAGAGAGAGATAAAGTTTGATTGCTTCCTAATGATAAATAGGTTAGTTAAATAAGACAATGACGCAATGAAACCGTGAACAAGAATATCTCCTCACATACAGTACAAACACCACCATGTGGACAATGCTGTCAAAACCTGTCTATCTATTGTTTCTAAAGAGTTTGCACCTATTCTCCATCGTTTGGAATGAATGGTTGAGTAAGATGTTACCTACACCTATATGGTAGGCCATAAATGAACACGGGGCGGTAGTTTTTCCTCTCCTCCTCGCCGCTTGCTCCCAGATTTATGTGTTTCCTGAATAGATTCGATCATTCTGGTTTGACTGACTTGCGTAACAGTCTCAGAAAAATTGTAACCGATTTTTCTTTGTGTTTTTTCGACCCACGATTTTTCGGTTGTCATGCGTTCCCATTTCGTCTATACATGACAGATGGGTTTACAAACGTAACCACCCCCACCACCACCCCAGGAAAATCAGCTGTCATTCCAATGACGCAAAATGACATCTTATTAGCAATTAGTAGTCAGAAAAGCCGAATTTAGCGTGTCAGTTATTGGCGCAGGCATGATGATACGATGGTATAATGACGTGGGAAGAAAGGACTCCGTGTTCGATAGCACTTCGAACTCTTCAACGGCGACACAATGAGAGACCGTTATGCTGTGAAGAGTCAATTGACATTCGCCAATATCCGATTCGAAATGTGGATCTGTGGCGATGAATGGAAAAAATCAGCTGGACGGGAAAAATAACAAACGAAGAAGTCTTGGAGAGGACAGAAGAGAAGAAAAGCCTAATTAACATTATTCGTACAAGACAAAAGAAGTGGATAGGTCATGTTCTGAGAGGAGAATCAAACCTACTAAGAGAAGTACTAGAAGGAAAGATGAATGGGAAAGCACAGACAGGGCGACCAAGGACATCGATGCTGGAGTGGATGTTCGACACTACGGAAAAAAACAAGTATTCAGCCCTGAAGATAAAAGCTCAAGATAGAGAGGAGTGGCGACGCTGGAGTATGGAACCTGTCTTTGAACAGAGCATCTGAAGAAGAAGAATATCCAAAGCATTAAGCACGAAGTGAAAAAATATGACAGAAACGTTGTATGTCATATGACTGTATATCTGTACTTGCACATGTACTACATTACTAATGTATTAAGTATACGGGTCTCTACTGAGCCTATGTACCCTTCGACCGTCACCCCATTTCAGTTTCTTGTCGTCGTCTCCCCCACCCTTTGCTGCGTCTTCGCGCGAGTTTTCTTACCTTCGAATAATAATAATAATAATTATTCTTCTCCTTTATAGACACTCAGTTATATTACGCTGCATGCTTGCTATACCAACCACCACCTGTTTTTAAGCAGAATCACCCGCCTTTTGAGCAGGCGGATCGTTTGACAAGGGCAGCGAGTGGAAACCGGTAAGAGTACTCCGGGCCGACCGGGCAATTAAGGTGGGTTCTCGAAAGGAATCCAATGCGGAAAACGAGCAACGGTGGAGGAGGAGGAGGAGGAAGAAGAACGGACTGCGTACGGAAAGAGATAGTCCTAATCCAAACTGGATCAGGCCGCTAACCGGTCGCGCCTACAGGTGAAACTCATTAAGACGCATCCCGTTTGAAGGATACGTTTACAGTGCGGCAGAGCGAATGCTTCCGATTATGCCGCGTATTCCATGACCAACGCCGCCTCTGCTGTCTCCGCTTTTCCACGTCATCTGACGCCTTATTTAACCCCATACGTCGGTCCCCAGTTCTCCTTTCTGTCTGTCTGTCTCTCTACTATCTCTGTCTGTTTGTCTATGTCTCTATGTCTCTTCTGTCTGCCTCTGTCTGTTTGTCTCTTTTCCTGCTCTGTCTGTCTGTATGTCTCTGTCTGCCTGCCTGTCTGTCTGTCTGTCTGTTTCTTTTTTCTTTCTTTCTCTCTCTCTCTCTCTCTCTCTCTCTCTCTCTCTCTCTCTCTCTCTCTCTTTCTTTCTTTCCTCAACCTTGTCGGTTTGTCGGCTTGTCGAGTTGATGTTTGATGCATGCCTGGTTTAGCAAAGCGAAATAATTGTTTTCAAGACCTCTATGTTATTTCAGCGTAGCTATACTTTCTGCTGCTAATCATCTGTAGCAGAGGTTGGCAACCCACTGCCCGCGGGCCACATCTGGCCCGCCAGTGAGTTCAATTCGGCCCTCCGGCCCCCACAACTTTTTCCGTTAAAAAGGTCATCACTCTTTTAATTTTTCGCACTTTATATGCATATCTTTTGAGAACCTTTGAACTTTTTACAGCACAAACTTTTTTTAAAGCATGAACTTTAAAACTTTGTTGGGACCCGTCGAAAAATAATATTAAATTACACGGTCCTCGTGCAGACATTACCATAGCAATTTGGCCCTCACTGTCCAAAGGATGGCCGACCCCTGGTCTATAGAAAGGGTTCGTCTTAACAGGTCTTGGTCTGGAATCTTAGAGGCCCGTTTCAAACGAGTCGATGGCGGAAGCGTTGTTGTGCGTCGAGGGGGTGAAGGGGCTTGGTGTCTGCACTCTGCACTATTTAATGCTCGTCGGATTGATCCGCCATGAGATAGCGTCAAGATGATTCGTTCATCGCCGGTCAAGTGCAGTGACGGCTCCACATGGGGGCACCGGGGGCACGTGCCCCCGATTTGAATGCCTGGTCCTCTTAGTTAAAACGACCTTCTAAAGCTCCTTTAGAGACGGTTAGAGCATAAATTCATCCAGTTCTGTTTTCGTTGGGACTCTGCGCACTTTCATTCGCTTTGAACTGATTCTGAACTCTGCACGAGGACTCCCCTTAATTCGCTTTGGTCTCGTCGTTGTAAGCAGAAATTGACTATACAAGAAATTCGCATGCGCTGCTTTTGCTGATAATATTTATTCAAAGGTCTAACAAAATAACGGTCGAAATATAAACTTCCATTCATAGTCGATGCACATAGCATACGCCGAACTATCTTGCAACTGGTCGACCCAGAGATGGCCTTAGGTTGGATTAACCCATAGGTTGGGTTAAGTCAGAATTTTCCATATTTATGGCGCGTTTGGTTGGGTCGGAAAATAAGTCATGGTTTAAGAAATCGCAATGTTTTGCGGTGAGTTGGGTTGGGTGGTTGGGTCAGGTAACCAATTGCCGGCATGTGTTGGATTGGAGATTCGATGGGCTGGGTTCTAAACAATGAACCCATGGCCATCTCTGGGGCGACCTTTCTTAGGGCTTAATTAATAGTGTTATCAGATAGTTTGCTTTTGCCTTCGATTCTCCCATCGTTTTCAACGTATTGTTTGACTTTAATTGAGCAGATACGTTCCTTGCCGTCACCTTTCCAGTCTTCACTTGTTCCGCCAAATCTTATCAGAATGCATGCCTTCTATGCGAGTCGAATTGATCGGCAAAACGCAGAGAGTTCTGGGGCCGACGATCCTGTGGGACTCTCGGTCGGCACTTGACAGGACTTGGCAGAGAGATAAGAGGCCGGGCCGGGCCGGACCGACAATTTGCCCTCCTGCCGGGGGCGCGGGGGCTTGCCGGTTTGCGTGAAACTCAATAGCATCTGGACGGTGATATGACGGCTATATGCTGGAAGTTCTCTTGTGCGCTCGAGTATAGCTTCGAAACTTTCGACGCGCCGCTGATACGTAATACGAGAGCCGTAACTCCGATGAGATATCCTTGAATAATGCTGAGCACTGGATGGATGGATGGATGGATGGATGGATGGATGGATGGATGGATGGATGGAAGGTCAAATGTCCACAGGGAAAATGGTTCATGCGATTGGGCGAATTCGAGCGTAAAATGCAACTCTCTCTGTCTCATTCTCTCCGCTTCTCTCTCTCCTCTCTCTCCTCTACCCTCTCTCTTTCTATCTCTCCCTCTCTTATAAATGTACATATACATGTATTTACAACAGCAGCACTGCGTCGTTGCATTGGACGATGTGGGTTAGCCAATTTTGAAAACATCGTACAAAATAATATAATAATAATTATGCACTGCTATATATAGCACCAGTTATAAAACCCAAAGGTATAAATCGATGGTACTTCAAAATCCATCCGCAAAAGATCCAGGACATTCCAGAGATCAGTCAGAGGGAGAGAGTAAGACGGACTATGGAGGAAAAGCTAATTGAAAGAGATGTGTCTTAAGTCTGGATCGGAAGATACTCAATGAATTGGAAGGTCTGACAGCCGGGGGGGGGGAGTTTCAGATTTTAGGTCCAGAAATAGAAAAAGCTAGCCCCAGAAATAGAAAAAGCTAGAAAAAGAATATGGCGAGATTCTCGGCGTTATATGAGACACAGGCGTTAGCTTTCCGGTCGGAATTTCGCATGCGATCGTTCATCGTATTAGAATCTAATTATCAAAGTATGCATCCTTTCATCATTATAGACGAATTAAGAATAAACACGTTAACCTTCTGTATACTGTATGTGCGTAAAGCACTGTGGCGTTTAACCTGATCAGGAATACAAAAATGCTTGGTTATCTTGGCGATAGAGCTACAGTAGGTACGTGCCGTGTACCTTAGAGAGATTATTATTATTATTATTATTATTATTATTATTATTATTATTATTATTATTATAAACGACAATTTATATAGTGCTATATGCGTGGCGAAGGCCATAATCAAGAGCACTTTACAATAGTCTTTAGTAGGAAATGTCTCGCCAATGCTCCTGTTTTAATAGTAGTGAAGCTTAGAAGACGATGCCAACATATAGGGCTACAGTCAGTGTCTCTGTGTGTGCGCGTGTATGTATATGTGTGGGTGAATGTCGGTCTCTTTGTCCGTCCCCGGGGTCTCGTCATCTCTTGCTTTCGTCTTAAGCGTCCGCAAGAAGCAGCGGATCGCTAGGGACGGGCTCCAGGGGCGCACAGTCGCATACCCTAATGGAATTTGTCACCTGCCGCGTCCCAGAGCGGCGTTGGCAAGAACGAAGTTAGACGGCGCGCGCATGCGCAGAAGATGCGTCGAAGGCGTCGTCGTTAGCGCCATATAATGGACCTCTCTCTCTCTCTCCTCTCTCTCTCTCTCTCTCTCTCTCTCTCTCTCTCTCTCCTCTCTCCAGTAGCAAATTCAGTGCTACGCAGCATACGGGGCTTGCAGCCTGGGTTATTTCTAGGATTATCAATTTGGGGGTGTTAGTATATTCTGGGGTTCCCTGCAGAAAAAGTGTGATGGGAGGGGGTGATGGGTGCGTCGATCTCAGATTGGAGGTGTTAGGGGGTGTAAAAATATCTCTGCTTGCAGTCTATAATAGGTGCTTTGGAAACTTTGATGCATAGCGGCATGAGAAAGCTGGCCTCTCCTATTTATAAGTTGTATGCGCTGTGAGCGCTCACCAGTAGAGACGGAGATGACTTGTTGCCGTTTGAATGGTTAGAGTTTTTAAAACAGCAGGTCTAGCTAGGCCTATATTATTATTATTAGTAGTAGTAGTAGTAGTAGTAGTAGTAGTAGTAGTAGTAGCAGTAGTAGTAGTAGTAGTAGTAGTAGTAGTAGTAGTAGTAGTAGTAGTAGTAGTAGTAGTAGTAGTAGTAGTAGTAGTAGTAGTAGTAGTAGTAGTAGTAGTAGTAGTAGGCCTGTTATTATTTTTCATTTCATTCACATTTATTGCAAGGCCAGCATCAAAAAGAACAGTTGCTTTTATTATTATTATTATTATTATTATTATTATTATTATTATTAGTAGTATTAGTATTAGTATTAGTATTAGTATTAGTATTAGTATTATTTTTATTTCAAGTCAATTTCTTAAGTGCAGTAAGCATGGCTATCGAATCAAAGTCAAGAGCGCTTTACAAAAACGAGCTGTTAAACAAATGCGTCTTCAACTGTTTCCGGAACCCATCAGGGAGTGTCTCAGTTGTCACTGTCTTTGGGAGCAAATTCTACGAAGCAGTTTTTATATATATATATATATATATATATATATATATATATATATATATATATATATAGGCAATTACACAATCATCGTCGTTGTCGTCATCAATCATCATCGTCATCGTTATAATAATTATCAGTCGTTTTCTAGACCAGTACTGTAGTCTGTAGGTGCTACAAAATGCTTCGCATTTCTGACAGCTACATACCGGTAATAAGTATTGAGTTCTGTGGTCTCGTGGAAGCAATAGAGACTTGTGCTTCAACAATCAACAGTATCGGTGCTGCTTGTCTTCCCCATGTTGATCGATCTGTGAAGCAGAATTCTATCCAAAAGTTTAGACTCTGCATGCTGGGGTCGAACATGTAGAACCAAAATAACTCCTCCCTCCACCGAGGGTCGTCATCGATGAGCGGTGTCTAGGTCTTCTATCCCTCCCCACCGGCAGAGCGTAGGGGACTGTCGTGTTCCATGCGTTTTTTTGTGCGTCCTTCTTCTTAGAGATAGACTTAGCTAAGGAGCAGCGAATGGGGAAAATTATCCATCGAGGCAAACGACGATTGAAAATATTAGATCTGGCACATCACGGCTTCCCGTTGAGTCCTCTGGCGTTCCTTGATTCCTGCTACGGGTCGGGCCCTTCGATGTCTCTCTCAATGGTCACTGAACGATCGGTCGAATTTCACCGCTCCACCCCCACCCACCCACTCTGATTTCCCGCCCGCTGATCTTCTTCTTTCTTCTTCCTCCTCCTCCTCCTCCTCCTCCTCCTCCTCCTTTCTCTGCGGAATCAGATATGGACATCGCCGACTTGATCCACTTTGCTTTCTGTATAGTCCTCAAGTCAACTGACTCACTTATCCTGCGCGAATGCGCGCAATTCCGACGACGGAGATGCACAATCTGGTAACAGAATGTCACATTAGGGGCGATTTGCGATGATCAATGGAAGAGACCGAATATTCGGATCTGCAATTCTTCTCTCCCTCCCTCCCTCTCCTCCTCCTCTCTCTCTCCACACACAATATTCCTAGAGTTCTTTCTGATTTCTGGCATTCAGCGTATACTTCTACCGTTTCGTAGGCCTGTGCTGTACCAATAGCTTTAGTTTTAGGCTTTAATGGGTCCTATTGCCGGCTGATTCGAGAAATTACTACGGAATGGTCTGTATTTGGCAGGAAAAGGAACCAAATTCCAAGATTTTCTATCATCTTTAATCACGTTTTCCGCTTTTCTACCGGATTCTTCAATTTCAAATCTGTTTCAGGCCATCCCTAAGAAGTTCGCTTAACGTGATTTCAGTCATCGGCGCATGCGCAGTTTAGCGCCCGCATATTCATTTGCGATCTCATTTCCTCATTCGTTTTCTCCTTTCTTCCTTCCTTCCTTCATTTGTTAATTAATTTGATCTATTCCTGCGACTCTTAGAGCGTTTCATTGCCACGGATATATATTGGATGTCTTCGTCCATCCTGTCTTCTCTCTCTCTCTCTCTCTCTCTCTCTCTCTCTCTCTCTCTCTCCAATTGGATACTCTGTCGCCTCTTTCCACTCGGCCGAGTAATGGCATCGTTTTCCCGGATCCCTCAAATTGTCGTCGGTCGGAAAAAGACCGCGTGACCGCCCTCCATTCGCCCTGACCGATACCCGCCCTAATTAAAGCGGTCAGGTCATTTTCTCTCCACTATACGAGTCGTTATACCCGCTTTCGTCTCTCTCTCTCTCTCTCTCTCTCTCTCTCTCTCTCTGTCTCTCTCTCTCTCTACTTTTCTCCGTTGTCCCATATCTTCGTCTATATGTAATCGAAATCGAAGCCCTAATCAAACGAAGCGTACGACCGTATGCTCCGTTATAACTTATTTATCAAGGATTACTGTTGCACTGTATAGCATCGAAACATCTCGACGGCGCTAATGGAATCTCAAGCCTTGCTCAACGGTTCGATTGCTGTGGCGGTAAAATTCGACTGAAATTCGTAGATAGAAACTTCTTCACACAGTTTTTCCATTTCAGGTCCACATTTTGTGAATACGGACAAAATATCATTCTTAAAACTCATACTATATGATAATATAATAACATGGCCTTTCATTCACTGATTGTACATAAAGCCATGATTGGATGGGTTCTTCTGCACTGCATCCATCCATCCATCCATCCGTTCATCCATCCATCCGTCTGTCCGTCCATCCACTGGAACGCTACGTGGCCATTCTTCCACAACCACGTCCATTTATGCTGCATGCTTTGTTTTCCGATATCCAGCCATTACCATATCCATCCAATCTATGTATTCCTAATACTCCAGATAGGCAGATTGTTGCCGCTATTGACTTGCGCGTGATCTACTGTATTTAACGTCGTATAAATCAGCACAGAACCTGTATTCTGTGGGGTTCGTTCCTCCTCTCGAATCCCTCCATCCATCTCTTAACTACTCTCGTCGTCTCCGCAGCAGCAGCAGCAGCAGCAGCAGCAGATCAGCTTCCCTGACTCATCCCCACCCCAACATCTCGTGCTCGCTGCTCAAGAAGTAGTTTCTTTCTCGTGCTCGGTTTATCTCTCGTGCATGCATGTTCTTCATTCATCGTTATATTCATATTATATATATATATATATATATATATATATATATATATATATATATATATATATATATATATATATATAATATATCCAGCATAGTTGTGTGTGTGTGTGTGCTTGTCCAGCAGTTACCCCTCCTCCCCACTCCGGGGCGACCGTCGTGGCTGTGTCTTCATCGGGTAATTTTCCTTTTCCCGTCGTCCCCCGTTTTTCTATCTGCCTACTTTATCTTCGCCGTTGCATCTTTTTCGCGTCGACCGCTCCCAGCGGTTATCTCCCCTGACCATTCCTCCACGCGACATTCAAATCCGGATGGCGTGATGTCGTCCGAGTGTCCGTCCGTCCGCCCGCCCCCCTTCCCCGCCTCCGGTCGGCTTGGACTCGCCGTGGTGGTGGTGGTGGTCCGATTGTCGGTGTATATGGGTCTATATACGAGCCGTGTTCGACGGCGAACTGGCTGCGACGGCGGTGGATCGATTCTTTGTTGTTCCCGGGATCTTCTATTGAAATTCAGCAGGACGTGGAATCTGCTGAAACCTGCGCGGCACGGTCGAATTTAATTGCGGTATCTTATATATATATATATATATATATATATATATATATATATATATATATATATATATATATATATATATATATATAGAGAGAGAGAGAGAGAGAGAGAGAGAGAGAGAGAGAGAGAGAAAGAGAGAAAAGAGAAAGAGGCCTATGTATTGTTCAGCGTATACATTTGCATTGGCATACATGCAACAGAACGACTCACGGCGACCCCGAAGACTTCGAACGGCGTATATAGGCTATCTCTGTCTGATGACATTGCAGGAAATGGAGAGAACAGAGAATCAGATGCAGTACAAACGGAAAGAAAATTTTCAAGTAGCAATCAGTTTTCCAAGAATAAGAAACCAATTCAACCAGGAAGATTGGTAATTTGAGAAGGAATTACGTGTCTTGTATGCTGTGCATCGCGTCCGTTTAAATATATATTAATGTATTGTAATGGTGATTGTTTGGCCTAGAAGTCATAGATATATACAATTAACAGAGTTGATTTCTTTCAATACGGTGCTCACTCCTTCCTTCAATCCCTTCTTTTTTCTCTCTCCTCTCGTCTCTTTATCTATCCGACTACCTATAGCTGCCTATTTATCTATCCATCTATCTCGTTTTCTTCCCTGATTAGGGTTTTACTGTCCTAAGTCGCCGCGTCGTGGCCCATTCTTCGCTCTCAACGCGCATTTCAGTCGAAGGCCGATCCGCTGTCGAGTGTCGGGGGATTCCCGGTCGGCCGTATTAAGGTTCCGGGTCTCGGGGGAGAAAATCGGCGATCGTCGTCGCTGTCGTCGCCCGCCGAGAGGTCGTTGGCTGTGTGCTGCCCTCCCCCGGCGCAAGCGCCCCTTCCTCGGTCCCCGGCTCCGAGGAGCAGAGCGGCCGACCATGCAACGATCCGGAGGAACGCTCCGTCGACTCAAATAGGCGCCCACCCTCTACCCCTCGATCCAGGCGCAAACGGTTGTCCACTAGAATATAAGGCAACGCAGAAACTACATGAAGAAGACATTTAAAAACCAACAGATGGATGGATGGATGGATGGATGGATGGATGGATGGATGGATGGATGGAAATTCAAGACTGATAATTCTAAAACATCAGTCGCTGTTTCTTGTTTCTTTGTATCGTTTTCTTTTACTCAGAGTTTGTCATATTATAAACATCTCATTTCCTCATTTATTAGCTGTTATCTACTGCATCATCAGCAGAAACAAACGAAGAGAGAGACGGAGACAGGGATAGAGAGAGAGAGAGAGAGAGAGAGAGAGAGAGAGAGAGAGAGAGAGAGAGAGAAAATACGTTGGACAGGTTGTCGTATTTATATAGCGCTTCGCCGTGCGATGACGTTCGTTCTGCCAGTGTTCGGGTGACGAAGGGGGTCACCGATGGTGGGGGAGAGGCAGACGATGGGCAGCGGGTGAGAAAGGAGGGTGTCTAGTGCGCTTGAAAATTTAATCGCATCCTCGAGGGAAATTGCCAAATACAAAAACAAAGCGTCGTCGACATATGGTGTGTGTGCGAAGGCTGGGGGGCCGGGCCGGGGCGGGGGGGAGACGGGGTGGAGTGATGAGGGAGGGTCAGAGGTCACGACGATGACGTAGGCGATTATGAAGAAGTGGATGTTTTAGCTCCTGTCGCGGTCGATGATGATGACGACGACGACGATTGCCTTCGTGTGTATTCGCTGCGGGGGGGGGGAGACGAAGATGGGGTGGAGGTGGGTAGGGGGAAATGAAAAGGTCCGTGGACCAGTCGTTCTTCGTCCGGACGTTTTTTTCTTACCCTCACCCAAGTGTGCCGGTCGCGATCGGGTCGGGGTTAGTCCTCGCCCGCTTCTCCTTCGGCGCTTCGACCATCCTGCCCTGGCCGATCGTGCGAGTTATTATCGTCCGGTCGCTTGTATCCATTATTGACCGAAGGCGATGTTTGCAAACGAAATTAAAGCCAAATTTAGTTTGGACGAACGAAATGCGACCCTCAGAGGCCGTCAACGGACGAGAACAAACAGGCAGGCAGACAGGTAGGCAGGCAGGCAGGCAGGCAGGCAGGCAGGCAGGCAGGCAGGCAGGCAGGCAGGCAGGCAGGCAGGCAGGCAGAGAGACAGAAACGGAAAGAGAAGAAGCAACACACGAACGCTCAAACAGAGCTAGAGAACGAATAGAGGAAACAGGTGTCCTCGAAATTGTCTCATTTTGTATACGAAATGGTTTAGAATCGATTAGCTGGCTCTGAGCTGCCTGCTCCCCCTCCCCAAATAAAAATCTTTCGACTGTGACTTTTTAAAATTTCTTTTTGGCACAGAAATGCGTGATAGAGGGCTTGAAAATGAAGGTCAGACTTAGGGTAATGCAAATCGAGGAAGTTTGCCTTATTTTATGGATGATTTAATCTGGCGTGGAGCGCTTCGCTTGCAATGGATTGAGAACGTGAAATCGTACAAATGCACTGTTTCCCTGCTGATCGCTTGATCTAAAAAAAAGAAGCGAAACTGAATCTTATTCTTCCACGCCTGGAAGGTTTGTTTTAGGGCAAAAAAGAGGAGCTAATTCTTTGCAAATGTCTTTGGTGTACCATCCATTGATGAGCGGCCAGTGGGGTGGGGTGGGGCTTATCGTCGTCAAACTCCTTCGCAAATCTGACGGATAGGGGTGTAGCCAGGAATTTGATTTGTGGGGGCTATAATGTGATTTTGGGGAGGTATAAATCTTTAAAAACTTTGAAAATCTTAAAAACACATTAACAATTTTAAGGTAGTCTGATTTTTTTGAGGGGTATATGTTCCGATATACCCCGTCACACTACGCCCCTGCTGACGGCATCTCTTTTGCGACACATTTCACACAACGTCTTGTGGCACTTACTGAATACCCTACGACTATAGTCGTACGTAGGGTTGCCAGGTCTCCCGTATTTTACGGGAGCTCCCGTATTTCAACCCCAGTCGCCCGCCTAATAATACTGACACTAACTAATATTATTATTATTATAACTTTTTTGTAATATTGATTCACTACATGCAGATGATGCAGTGCATGCATTTAACAGAGTTGTTTATCGCCTTTTCCTAGTCTATACTCTATAGTACTGTAGTGTTGAATAGTCTAGCCATAATAATATTCACAATGAACTGGACCGTGGAGTGGATGCATTGATCGCGGAGGAAACAATCTCCCGTGTTTCGACTTTGGATATCTGGCAACCGTAGTCGTACGGCGCGTTTTACGCGACAAAACCAAATCGTATCCTACGCGGTGCGGTTTGCCATGCTCGCGACCACGGGTAAGAGCTCTTAATTGGGCGATATTGAGTGCATTCGACAGAAAGAGAGAGAGAGAGAGAGAGAGAGAGAGAGAGAGAGAGAGCTCTTTCGAATCATCCCCGCTCTTTTTAATCGCCATACTGTAATCCCACCTGAGAGTGCCTCTGTCTCCGAACCATCTCTCTCTCTCTCCCTCCCTCGCTCTCTCTCCAACTAACCGCTGCCTCCACTTTAACCCTCATCCGCTGGGTAATGAAACAACGAAACGCAGTCGAACCGACGGAAATGCGAATGGTAAAGAGGTAGGCGGAACGCTCTTCGACTGCTCTCTTCTGCGCCTAAATGCCAGCAAAAGATGGCGGAGATGCATGATGGCGTATGACTTCATTCGAAGGAAAACAATGAAATCTTCTTTCAATAGAGGACTATTTATTCGCCGGCTGCTGAGCGTCGTTCGTCATCGCTTGAAAACCTAGCGCTATATAAGGGGAAGGAAGTTGCAATACTCATTTAATGGTCTAAGCGGGAAACAGTAAAACACAAACGATGACGTCACTGGCGTCGGGGAAACGTTAGAAACAAAAACACAAGATAAAAAATCATCATCATCATCATCATCATCATCATCATCATCATCATCATCATCATCATCATCATCATCATCAGTTTCGGCGTCTTCATAGGAAGAACAAGTGAAAGAGGAGAAATGAATGGAGCGGAGGAGAGGAAGGAGGAGGAGGAGGATAAAAGAGAGAGAGGGAGAAAAGTTCAAGATTTAGTCTCAGATCACAGCAATTAATGTTTATTTTAGTTATTGTTTTTGCAGGTTTTTTCTCAAATTCTTCATGAAATGCAATCAGAATTGTCTGAAAAACGCCGGAAATCCGCGCGATATGCGACGATTTCAGGTAGGCAAGAATCCGTCGATCTTGCAAGCGCAGTCAGTTGGCTGTGTTGGAAAACTGTTGGAAATTATTTTTTCTTATTGTCAGCCATCGTTGCTTTATATTCCAAGATTTATGTCGATATCACAAAGGCGTAAAGATGTTGAAAAGATAAACGGCAGGCCTAAATTCGCCGTAATTATAAGATAAAAACAATTGGATACACGAGAGGTAGGCCTATTATGTACAGGCCTAATAGAGCGATAGTAGACCTATTGCCAAATCCTATCATGGTTAGCAGGAGCGTAGCGAGGAATTTCATTGGGGGGGGTATAAATTTGTGTGTGAGGGTATATATTGTCATTTATATTATATATATGTTATATATACTGTACCAAATATATATACTGGTTTGGGGTATATATATATATATATATATATATATATATATATATATATATATATACATACCGATGTACCCCCGTCGCTACGCCTCTGGTAGTTAGTCGGTGAATTTTTACATAGTGTTTTGTTTTCTCGCAGTATTTCTCCGGAAACTGAACGTTTTTCGCCAAAAGTTCAGACTTTATTAAGCACAAAGAAGGGACAAAGGATGAAAAGAGAGTTTGGGCATACACTGTAGATGAAGGAACGCAGTGTGACGGTGGAATGCATGCATCGGAGAGCAAAAATGCATGAGAGAATATCGCGGCACCCCCACCCCACCCCCCCACTCCCCCACCCCGCCGCGCGTATCATTCGGCATTATGAGACCCATTACGCCGCGCGCTGACAGATAAAAGAGGGAAATCTGGCGGGCTTTGTACTTGGTTGTGATTTATCGTAGGACTAGCGGTCGACTCTCAAGACTATCGGAGTCGACCAGCGGGTCCGGCGACCGGTCAACCTCGACCCGGCGGCGCTCCCCTTGGCCGCCCAAGAGGAACGCGCCGACCGAGGGACGATAAGCCCCTCTCCAATCCCCTCCCTCCCCTCCCGTCCCCGGTTATGGATCATATGACGACCGAGGAAACGGCAATCCGTCTAAAACAATAATCTATCAGAGGACCAAATGCACGACCTCTTCGAATAGAATAGCTTTCCCTCGCCTCTCCTCCAGTTGATTTGATTCACAGTCTCTGATATTGAGCTGCTGCTGCTGCTGCTGCTGCTGCTGCTGCTGTTGGGGCGACGTTGTCACGGCCACCAGGGCGTGACATACCGTGCTTCATTCCGGCTGCGGTTGACACGGATTCCAGGAGGAATTCTCGTGGTCGACCTGCATGAGAACGTGGTCGACCCGAGGATGAATTAAAGGTCGGGAGACATTGAGTATAGGACTTTGACGATATCCATTCCACTGGACTCTACAGTGTATATATGAAATCGGATCAACGAAGCTTTTAGAACTTCGGCTGCAAGGACCAGACCCGCCGAGAGAAATTCCGGGCCTCTGTGCAAGGACTGCGCAGCGAATAAGACACACAGAATGGACCAGCGGCTGTCTTCTCTGATCGTCGCTTCGTTCGCGGAGGATCGGTTAAGCGGCAATCAGCTGTTTTACTTGAAAAATAAAAATTTTGTCTCCGTGAATCAACAGTAACTCTGAATAACAGTTTATATACACACATACATACATACATACATGCATACATACACACATACATACATACATACATACATACACACATACATACATACATACATACATACATAGTCTTGTATAATAACTGTTATATATATATATATATATCGTGTTCGAATGTATACGCCATTCCTAAAAGCCTTTCATTTTTTAATCGAGGATCTCTATATGTATGTTTGTTTGTGAGCCCAAAACTTCAATTTCAGTTCCATCTCATCTCGAAATTTCTGATCTCGTTACAACAACGTGACGACGAGACAGCGACGATGACGACGACGACGACGACATCGTCGATGATGAAGATGCTAATGGCCGTAGTATAGTTGTTGTTGTTTGGTGTTGCTGTTATCTTTCGAGGTTGCTATATCGGCCACACCGAATGTCGATGGTCCGCTCCTAGCGTTCTCCGACAATATGTTCGTGCACAATAATTCGAAGCATGGCCGAAGGGCGAGGCGCCTAGATCCCACCGACGCAGGTAAAGTTATTAAGACGCTTACCTGGAAAAGACATACCTTTGCGTGTTTCAAAGTTTATTTGTTTAAATTATATATTAAATTTGATTTTGAAATCCGGTAGACTTGTGTTTAGATATTTATTATTTTCGTAAATTATATTGTATTCATTTCGATCTCTAGTTGGACACAGTCTTTCGAAGTTGTTTTCGTTTAATTTTGTCTGTTTGTTTTCATTCTCTTTATCGGGATATTTGTTCTCTTTGAATATTATTTGCCTGGGAACGTGTGTTTTTCTTATGCATGCGTTTTTGTGTTTACGGCGATTTCCTTGATGCTTTTTGGGCTCGTTAGCTGGAGTATAAAGCCTGTTTTTGCTTTCTGCCATGTCTTCTTAGAGGCTTCAGCCACTCCGTCACTAGCAGACTTTGATGGCCAAGCAAAAGATGGTAGGTTATACAGTGCCAACAGTATATACGCTCTTATCTTCTAGTACCTACTATTGCTCTTAGCAATCGTCGAATAGGTTTGATGGGGCGTTTAGAAGATCGCCTGTATAATCCAGGCGCTTCGAATTTTGGCGATAGGGCGAAAAACAAAATAAAATTCAGAATTAGTGAAACATCAAACCAGTTTGACGTGGAATTTTAAGGAAATACGTGTTAATAGGTATATTAGGAGAAGAGTTGGAATAAGCAGAGGAAAATTAAATACGACGAATTGAAAACGAAAGTTCCTGGAAACGAAATATGTTAGTCACTACAGCATGAGTGCTCAAATGGTGGCCCGCGAGCCAAATCCAGCCCGCCAAAGGTGTGAAATGGCCCGCAAAGTTACTGAAACGATAAATAACTTTTTCTAATACTTACGAAATAGTTTTGTAAACGCTCTATTTCAATTGACCTGTTTCCATTATTTCTTAACTTCAGAAAGTGTATAATGCCTGCTAAAAATAATCTGTTAAATTTAATAGTATCATTTAAAAAGCAGCGTGCCATAGTGATAAACGACAACTACTGACCCAAGGGCACCAGTCGTAAAAATGTGGCCCTTCATGAAACTTAATTGGATACCCCTCTACTACAGGAAGAGTACAATGGATCCCTAAGGTAAGTCACAAAAAGCACCAGTTGCGTCTGGGCTGGGCCGGGCCGGGCTCAGTGGGGCCAATAAACGGACCTATCTCCCGTCATTCCAGGGGCTGGCCAGCGACCAGGTCTTCCCTTGTTTCGGCCACTTCCGCCGCCGCCGCCGCCGCCGTGTCCATCCATCGGTCGACCGTTCGACGTTCCTCCGTAGACGCGAGCGGTATATTTACATTTATATAGCGCCGCGGTTGTACGGACGAATAGCAGGCGCACACCTGCTCCGTCCGTAGGCGCTCAAATAGGGCCAGATGGGTCGTCGTGGTCGGCCGCCGCCGGCGATACTCGGCCCGGTCTGGCAGGCGGACGGACGGGCGGGCGGGCGCCCGGGGAATTGTTCGCCCCTGAGACGCGCCCGGTTCGGAAAGTCAATTATTGTAGAAAGGGAATCAAGGAATTCTGCAGAGGCGGATTCACGTGAGATTCGAAGGCGCTGATGCAACAGCATATACGAGAGAGAAACAGACAGACAGACAGACAGACATAGGCAAGAAGACAAAGCGAGAAGAGAGAAAAAAGAGAGAGAGAGAAAGAGAGAGAGAGAGAGAGAGAGAGAGAGAGAGAGAGAGAAGAGAGAGAGACAGAGAGACAGACAGACAGACAGACAGAGACAGAGATGGAGGGAGAGTGTAGGGAGGAGACACGGTTGAGGAGCAAATTGGACGAAAACATGAATAAGTTAGACTTTCGGATTGAATATAACTTCTGACTGAATAATTAAAAGGTTTGCCTGGCAGCGCAGTTGAAAATAGTTGCTATGACGACAGTAGGCGCTTTCTTTGTCTTTGATAGGCGATTCATTCGCCTGGAAAAGACCTTATTGTTGCAGATGGATGCAACACAACTGCATGCAGGCCTATTATAATATATAGCCTATTCTGGAGAATACAGTGTTAATAAGTATGTTAGCGTGGTTTTGAGTTAGCTACGCAGTCGAAATTGTAGCACACTTGATACGGAGGACACCAGCAGAACAGCATTGGAACATCCATGCCTTCAATTTTAAATCTTTAATTCACGTTAAATTCAGGCTCTGACTGTATTCAGTGACCAGAAGAAACGTTAGCACGTAATCGTCGAATTGGACGTTGTCACTTGCATGCCAGAATACCCACCCGACTGCAATCCAGTGTTTAAATACCTGGATCCAACTGCAATCTAGGGGCTGCTGTTAGTTGATGTAGTATGCCAAAATTTCCGGGGAAAACACGAAACGGTCTAGCTTAAACCCTGCTGCAATCTCTGCCTCTTACCTATACACGCTTCTACTGTACAGACAGACACACATAGGCCGTTAGTTCATCCGATATATAGGCCTACGTTAATCATAAATTATAGACCTATACAGCAGCTCTTTTCGTAAATAAATTTTGTAGTGGTGTCTTGGATGGGAGAGAGAGAGAGAGAGAGAGAGAGAGAGAGAGAGAGAGACCAACTTTGGTTTTGTCTTAATTAAAACAGATATAGTTTCCCCATTTTATACGATTTTGCGTTTTTGGTCTTGCAAAAAATACAAGTGCTGTCGAATTAGCGTTTATTTCATATAGCGCAATTTCCTTCTCAATTGACCAGTTGACATATAGAGACCTATAGTATACAAGTAGTATCCCTTAAGGTTTAGACTTCTTTCGGTGCATATGTGTGGCGGTGCACATCGTACTGAACCACGTTGAAATGCATTTGTTATAATCATTTGGGTTTGTACTTGTCACATGTTGCAGCATCTGAATGTCCATGTGGGACACTCAACATCTGTGTAATTTACATGGCAACACGAATATTCGGAATACGACTTATATATGTTTATCGAAATTATTGTACATGTCTATTGAAGGAAATGAGACTTCTTTCGTCATCATTTCTTATTAATTTTGGCAATTTGCCCGCTGCACAAAGCTTGCAGAACGGATATATCCAACTAAACAGTACACAAATGATATTCTAAGCATATTTTGCATTGTAAGATTTTGTCAGGGGGTTATGGGAATTTAACCGCCCCCCACTGGAGTGGTGGAAGACGATCTCCCAGGGGGTCGAAAATTTAGTGGTTTTTGCACGCTCAATCCTCTCCAAATTAGTTCAAGGGCTTGAGGGAAATAGGGTATAGATCCCCACAACTTTTGAAAAATGACCATTATATGACTATATTGGCTACTATCATATATATAACAACGTAGACAATTAATGAAAAAGGTGAAGGTAGTCCCGTAGTCCCGTACCTGAGTGTTTAATCTAAACTCCGGACTCCGGAGAGGGGACTGACAAAGCCGGGGTGAAATCAGCTAGGGAGCTGCTGTTAGTTGATGTTGTATGCCAAAATTTCCGGGGGAATTTGAAATTCCCGGGGGGAAGGGCAGTCCCCTCCCGGAAACGGCCCTGTCCCGTACTCGAACGAGCGTAGGGTTTCAGGCGCTATATGTACAATTGTACATACAGACGAACGCTTATTGGTTGTTGGTCTACGTCGATGGTTGTCTGTTGTTTGATTGGTGATTTGATTGTCATTGGTTACGTGCTGGTTGTCTTTGTTGCCTGTCTTCAGGGTTCCTGTGCAACGCGACGCCGACGATAAAGGCGATCTGTCCGAGCGAAGGATGGACAACCGGAGGAACCACGGTCATCATCATCGGCGACAACTTCTTCGACGGTCTTCAGGTCGTCTTCGGGCCGATGCTAGTCTGGAGCGAGGTTCGATTATTTTGGGCCCTAGGCCTGCAAGACTATAATATAGGCCCATGTGATTATGCATAGGCCTCCTCTGTATGCAATACTATGCATGGGCCTGTGCGAGGTGTTATCCATAGATCGATTAATCACTAATTATATTCTCTTTGTCTTTTGTTTTGTCTCATTTTGCACTCCAAATTTTTAACATAATTCCTCTTCTCAATCTGTTTCTTTCTTATTTTTGATGATGAGATTTCCTTATTTCATTCATTCCATCTCGCATCTTTTTGTTTATGGATTTTCACGCGCCGACACACACATGCACGCAGGTCACACACACACGCACACAAACAAACGAACAGACAAAACACGCTTTGAAAGCTGAACGACTGGGAAAAGATGATTTAATTTTTATCTCAGTTTCTTTTATCAGCGTATAGAATTGATCTGTTGCTGATGTGTTCTTCTGTTTAATCTTGGCATGCAGGGTTATTTCTAGGATTATAAACTTGGGGTGTCGGTATATTTTTGGGGTCCGTCCTTGCCGAAAAAGCCTGACAAGCAAAAAAGGTCATCGCTGGCTCAGGTTGAGAGGTGTCGGCCTCAAATTGGGGGATGCTAGGGGTGTAAAAATATCCCTGAATCTTGGGATAACATTGACTTGAGGGGTATTTCGTTGCAGCTGATCACATCGCACGCCATCAGGGTGCACACTCCACCGAGGCACATTCCAGGGGTGGTGGAAGGTGACACTGTCCTACAAATCGAAACAGTTTTGCAAAGGTGCTCCCGGAAGATTTGTCTACACAGGTACACAATTAGCGTTGTTATGTTTGATAAAAACAACAGCATAATCGTAGAGGCTTTGTTCAGTCGCATTTGACTGTCTGTGCGTGCCAACGTTCCGTGTTCCTTTTTAGTTTCGTTTGTGGGTTACATTTTTGTTCGTTGCATGAATTGAAATACTTGATTGAATGATTGATCAATTGATTGATTGGTTTTATGTAGCGCTTACTGAGCCGACCATCGACTTCGGATTTCAGCGGTTGATGAAGCTCGTTCCAAGGCATCCTGGTGATCCAGAACGACTACCAAAGGTTAGACAAGCGATGATAGTGCACGAAAATAATCAATTATGCATTATAAAGTAAATTGACAGGATCCCCTGAATGTAGCATTGGGATAAGCAAAAAACAGTGAAGGAAGGTAAGGTCAGACGCAGATCCATTGAGTCTGGTACAGTGTCTTATCCAGACTCCAGGACTTGAGGGGGGATTGAGGTTTTCGGGGGGATCGAATTGGTTGGAGGGGAAAAGACACAGTTCAATGCAAAATTTGTGCAAGTGCTGGGATGTGGGAGGATTTTTAGGTTTGGGGGGAATCTCCCCTCCTAACAGGCCTGTATAAAACACTGGTCTGGTACCATATAAATAGATAAATACAAATTCAAAGGCGCTAAGTAAAAAAACAGGGCATATACAAGGACATGGATAAACATTTATGGTTCTAAGAAATGCTTGATTCTTACAGGAGGTGATATTAAAGCGTGCGGCCGACTTGGCCGAGGCGCTCTACAGCATGCCGCGAAATCACAGTCAACTGGCCCTACCCGCATCTCGTTCGCCGGCGATGAACAACCCGTCGGGCTTCAGTACCTACGCCGGTCAGCTGTCGCAGGTGGACACGACGCCCGGGGGACAGTGGGAGGAACCGTGGACGCACCGCTACGCTCCGTTCTTCTAATCACACCCCTAGCTCCGTGACCCCAATTCGAACAAGGACTCGCGAACGTAAAGAAACCTCTCCGGTCGAGCCATCGACGACGACACGTGACAGCCAGCTGGGCGCTGATTGGACGGACAACGGCCAATCAACCGCTGCGACGTCGACGACGATGACGTCATTACGGCCGATGCGTAATTCCAGTCCATCGACGCTGCTAGGAACCGCTTAAATTAGAACATGACGTCATTTGCGGTTCGCGGGTTCACCTGCAAAGAAACGATGACAGAGGATAAATTTGTATTTCAGCCGAGTACAAGAAATTACTTCTTAGCAATCATACCTGCTCGATAAGGGACAAGGTGTTTGGTTTTTATACAAATGCAGCAGGATGATGACGTCATCATGAATGACGATCATCATCATCATCATCATACGTCGTCATTATCGTAGGCACTCTTGTAGAACGAAGGAATTGCGCTACAGGGTTATTTTTAGGATTTTGAATTGGGGGAAGGAGGTGTCGGAATTTGGGTGTCTTTGCCAAAAAAGTCTGACAAGCAAAAAACCTTGTCAAGTCTCCAAAAAGTCTGACAAACAAAAAACACCTTATCAAGTTCCCCAAAAATGTCTGACATGCAAAAAAATCATCCCTGCCTCAGTTTGGGGGGTGTTGGTGGTGTCGGGTCTCATATTCGGGTGGTGTTGGGGTGTCAAAATATTCCTGGATTGGCGGAGTGTCGGTCTCAGATTGAGGGGGTGTTAGGGGGTGTCAAAAATGTCCCTGTTGCGCTTTCATAATTTCATTATAAATTTTCACACATGTATAACGTTATCTTTATGACTATTATTTATTGATATGTCTAAGTTCTTTCGCATTGAAGAGGTCGTTGTTGCAACGTAGCTGCAGTATGTAATGGGTTAATAAGAATTTCTTAGTTTCACAATTCCTCTAAGTATCGTCAAAGGCTTCATGCTGGCCGGCGTCGTTATCATCAGCGATAACTGTATGGCTGAACTATGATGCTGTCTATCATTGCTGCTCAGCTTAGTTTAGTTTTTTCTGTTTAGTCGATTGTAATGCCGTTAATTTTAAAGAAAACCTGTTCACAGCTGTAGACGATTTCTCTTTGCAATTTTTTACAAAAACACGAATAGCCCGCTTGTCGATCTAGGAGCCTTGGTCCTTATACGCATGACGTTATAAGTATTTGTTCAATTTTTTTGCTAATGGCAATGAATAGTGCTTATGTATTTCTATATTTGTCCATAACAGTCTAACGCATCGCTTGCTGTTGGCAATCCGTTTGCAACTTAGCACCATAAAGAGGACGCCATGCAGTGGCGGCTCCACCTGCCAGGGGGCCCGTGCCCCCTATTGAGAGCAAGTGGCCCCAGTTGGGACCCTATACTTAATGCTACATACATTAAACAACAAATGGTTGGCCCCCCATGACGAAGTTGCCCCCAACGACCCCCCACTTGCCAAATCCTAGAGCCGCCACTGACGCCATGTCCACGATAGAAGCGTTCTTAGGCGTTTCTGTATTGCGAATTAGGGGCGTAGCGACGGGAGGGGGTATATCGGCATATATACCCCCTCCACCCAAAAAATCAGGCTACCTTAAAGTTCTCAATGTGTTTTTAAGATTTGTAACGTTTTTTAAAGATTTATACCCTCCAATCACAATATACCCCCAAATCAAATTCCTGGCTACGCCCCTTTTGCGAATGATGTCGCTTTTGGTTTCACGAATTGCCATGTTTAGCTTTAAACTATTTGAATGTAAAATT